>PVLD010006510.1:0-48598 GCA_004027595.1 Dinomys branickii | reverse complement strand
TGAAAAATTCTTATAACTGCATTACACTGCAGTTGAACTCTACCAAGCAGCTTTCAAGTTTTCTCAAAGTTTTTCTGCTATAGCACCATGTTTCTGTTCTTCTATCTTTATACTCTATATCTTACTTTCTTTTAAGTACACAACTGTGAAGTATCTTGTTGGAGAACAATTTCTCTGAAAATAGGAGCCATGTTTTATACAAGTGTTTCATTTTGACAAACTGTCAAGATCTTATTTCCTAACCCATCACATTGTCTTAAACTGCAGAAATACAGTGAATATTTATTCAAATGAATATTCAACTCAGTAAGCATCCAAACTGCTCACCCTTTTAAGCCATAAATTCAACAATTCAAATTACCCATAATGACCTGAATCATGTTTAGGTATACATCTTCTTTTTGTCCAAGTACATGTCTTCCCTTTTTGCCCCTTCTTCTGAGACTAATTCCTTCAGTATGATGCCAAACACGTACATTGCTGTGGAAGGGTAAGTCTTGCAGCCTCTCATCCAGAAAATCCAGAAGCTTCTCATTTGCAGCATTATTAAATTTCACTGAGTTTTTGAAATATTACATAGAGCTCTCAGGCATCAGGTCAACTTGATTGGCCAGCCTATTCAAATAGTGAGATAGGGAACTGATTAAAGAGCTAGCTTTTTGGAGAAGAACAGATATTTTGCGGAGTTCTGTACATACACAGAACATTTTTTGGAAATATCCTCTAATTACATCTTTGGTGGCATAGAAAACCCTGAGAGGGAATGAATTTCTTTTTCAGAAGACAGTATTTCTGCCAACAAGGCAATTTAAAAATAGTAAAGAAAAAGATGAAAATTCAGGACACTGTATATACCATACTTGAAATATTCTAGTTATTATTTTTAAAAAGTGGTAATAAAGCATGAGCAAAACAAGCTCCAAAGACTCTATGGAGACTTAGGATGGATTCCAAGGTGGATACTTTTCAAAGCAGGCATTCTTGATAGCAAAAACGAAGAGCAGGTTTAATCTAGGATCATTTTATTCTTGATTAACTTTCAAAATTGCCAATAGAAAAGTGATTCTGAAAGCTCACAAAAATAAGTTATATCCCATTCATGGTTAAATTAATATTGAAACTTGCTACCACAAACACTTTTTCATGAAATGAATCGCTGAAGGACTCAAGAGACCAAAGTCAAATTCAGTTATGTGTCCAAGAGCCTGAAGCAACTGTCCTAAGCTTTCCAGGAGATTCTGGGAATTACCTTGGCAAATTTGTAAAATCTTAAGGAGTCCCACAGTGATATACTATGCAAAGCACAAAAAAAGGTCACAACATTTTTAAACAGCACCTAAGCATGTGCTAGAAAAAAATCTGCATGATGCCTCTAAATATAAACACTTGCGTTGAGTCCATTTTAAATATCAGAGGGCTACAGGAGGAAAACAGCAGTGCTAATAACAAATTTAGACGACTGGAAGCATGGACTTCATTAGCGTGATGTCATTTTCCACATCTACACAATACAGGAAAGGCAGTAAATTTTGAACTGATAGCTAATATATTTGTCCAAGGAAGTCACCAAGTTTGTAGCGGTAATTAAAGTTAAGCAACAGCATGGGCGTATTATTTAGATCTTAACTGTACGCCTGAAGTCTTGCTGTGCAGAGGACGTTTGCTGAGGAGGCTGTGGGGGCCGCACTCAGGCAGCGTCCTCTGCGAAGGAGCACAGCTGCTGGGGCGTGCGCGGCAAGGAGGTGGAGCTTGCCTGGTGGTGGACCACGTGACCAAGGAGGGTGTGTTCTGATTCCTAGCACCTCCTTCTCTCTCTGCTCCTGGCAGCCCAGAGATGAGCAGCTTTTCCCTACCGCGCGCTTTGACAGTGCATTTCTCCTGGGAGCCAGCTAACTTCAGACTGGACCCTCTGCAAACAGTCAGCCAACTAAACCTCTCCTCCTTTAAATTGTGGGTTTCAGAAATTTGTCCCAGCAACAGGAAAGTGACTATACAGTGGATATTAACTAATCAGCCTCTACATCTCAGTTCTACTTGCTGTGGAGAGATAGCAGTTATCACTGAAGGGAAAGTGAGGATATCAGAGAATATACAAAATATTTATATAATATCACAAATGAACACTGGATCCTAAATCTTCCATTTCTGGCTGATTTTAATATCTACCAGTTCATACTGTCTAATTGGTTTTTTAAATGAACAGTTAAAATGAATATTTAAAACATAAAATCAAGCTAAATTGAACTAAATACAGAATGCATAATAGAAATTGCAGAATGCCATTCTTGGTATAGTACTTTCTAGCTTCAGTATAATGGGTGGGTAGGTAGGTAGTGGGTGACTGGGTGGATGGATGAATGGAGAAATAAGTAGATTGCTGGGCAGACTCCAATTTCATCTTCCTATTTTATTCAATGAGGTGAGCAGATGAAGAAACTGAGGCACGGAGAGATCTGAATAACTGAACTCTGAGAACACTGTAAATAAATGTGTCCAGGTATAAGACACAATCTGGATCTTCTGGCTTTAATTTCTAGCTTTATTTTCACTGCTTGGTTGTGTTCTGGAATAAGAAATACTGATAATTACCTATGACTTTTGCCTATCAGTTTTCTCATCTGCCTGAGGAGGCTGCTATATGAATAAGATAAATTATGGAAAAGTGCTTTGAAAACTACAAATTGCTTTGTGTGTGTGTGTGTGTGTATACAAATCGTGTGTGTGTGTGTGTATGTATATATATATATATATATATATATATATATAAATTTAAACATGAAAAGTTCTTTTTCTACTTCACAAAGGTTGGAAATCTGTCTGTAAAACTGTGTGACAGAAACTACAAATACACCAGTTTCCAACTTCAATTTTTTGAAGCTTAAAATAAATTATTTAGACACCAATTCATATTTACATTTTTAAAAGTATAATTATATGATTACAAACCTATTTCATACAATCACTGGGACTGGTTTGACATGGGTGCAATAATATATTTATATTTAAGTGCGAACTTTCAGCAAAAGGTAGACAGGAGTTTTTATAGAATAAGTTATGGACCAGAAAAGTAACAAGGAAGCTAAAATTTTCACAGAGGCTTAGACTTACAATATGCTGTTAAAACACTAGAAGCGGTGTTCTATATCTGCTCAGATTGTTCAGTCTCAGAATCTAGATGTTTGCTGCTCTTCTAGTTTCCTTACACATTATCAGATGTCCATTGGTGTCCTTTACAGTGAGATGAGAACAAAAGGTGCAAAATGAATCCTATAGGGGAAAAGACCCCAAAAGGATGCAATGATTATAGCCCTGAATCAAGGCCAGCAGTTTTCTGTAGCTGTTGGTTTCAAGCAGGAGCCTAAAGTGGTATCTTTCTACGGTCTGTTGGCCATTTCAGAACTTTAAAATGTAATGGTCAATTCATTAGAAAGTAACAAATAACTAAATAAATTTTACAAGAGAACTTCAAGATGGTGACCGGGTAGGCAGCAGAGAGAGAACCTCCCAGAGAAATGCCACTCAGACAAAGGACAGAAGGGAAAGAGGTGGGTATCCTGAACTCAGGAAGGATCTGAAATGGGAATTGAAGACTAAGCAAAACCTCTTCTGGAGAAAAGGATTGGAGATCCGCCATGGCACAGTCCAAGGGAGAGAAGGAGGAAGTCACCACTCCAAACACACCCTTGGCCCACGCCCTTGGCCCAGCGTTCGCAGCTTCGGCTTAGGAGACCCACGCTCACGGATGCCTCCCGACTCAGACGGGAGAACGGAGTTCCAAGAGCTGGTCCAGGGCTAGAGAGGGGAGGGCGCAGCCAGGAAAAGAGGCAATGGCTGTCGGGAGCAGTTGTCGAACCCAGTGTGAGAATGAGAAGTTAGGACAGCCACTGGGGCGGAGTCCCTGCCCTGCAGCAACCTTCCTAGTCAGCACCTGGAGAGAATCAATGCATCTAGTACACAGCCCACCACACCCAGCTCTGCACCTGCCTTGAGGCAGTGACCCCCTGCCTCTCTGCTGGGTGAGCCACTACCAGCAGAGAGCAGCAGGGAACCTCGGTGGCGAGATGCGGCAGCTCCCAGGGATCCAGCCAAGGAGCGGATGCGGGCTCCAGCACAATGGGAGGGAGATGCAGATGGAGGTGGATCGCGTGGCTCCACACCCTTCTCACTCCAGTATCAGGCAGGAAGCACAAGCTGGGTTGCTGGGGCTCAGCTCCCACCCTGAACTCTCTCTGGGAGCACCTTGAGTCTTGGCTGCTTGAGCAAGCACCACCTGTTCCTGGCAACAATGGGACGAATCCATGGTCTTCAGGACTCACCCCAAACTATTAATGTGAGTACCAAGAGGGTCTCCTTACAGCTTGCACATATGAACCTTGCATGAACCCATAGCAACAAATTAGATGAAAAGCAGCAGACCGGGAGTCTGAAAAACAACATACTCTATACAGTAGACCCAAGAAAATCCTCCAACTCTATTCTAGAACTAATCTTTAAACTCAGTTCATGCCCAGAACTAACACAGTGAGAACGGGCCAGGGAGATTTCAAGCCATTATTACCAAGTATTGTAAGTTCGTCCAAAGCCCAGCTGCAAGGGGTGGGGAACAGTAATACTGGAGATCAGGAGGAGGGAGGAGGAGAAGAAAGGGCCTCCGGCATCGAGGCAATGGGACAGAGCCGAACGGGTCACCGAGGGCACCCTGATGGGGACGCGTGCCCTGCGGCTACTCCACTGTGGGCCCCGCTGAGGGCGCCCCACAGACTGTACCCGCCCCCACCCACAGCATGGCGACAGGACGGAGCCAGGCGGTCTGCTGTGAGCACAGGTGCTTTTCCACCTCTGACCATGGCAGTTTGTATACACCCATGTATGCTATAGTATAGTCTGAGGTAGCTATATCTCTTCCCAAGGCGAGATTCCACGGGTATAGATAAACCCAGGAGTACAGTTATTATCACAGGGAAGATGATTGATTGAGTGGTAGGACAATGGAGATGAGGGAGGAAAAAATTGAAAGATCAAATGGGCCATCATCTGTGTAACTGAGTAACAAATGTGAAGATAACATTATGTAGGACAGCATCCAGAGCTAATTCCCTTCTATGTTCTCTATAATTTTGTATTTCCTCAATCGTTTTTGTATTAACAGAAATGAAGATAACTTTATATTACACAGCATCCAGTGCTAATTCCCTACTATCTTCTCTAATTTGGTATTTCCTTTAATGTTTATGTGTTAACTAATGTGAAGATAACATTATGTAATACAGCATCCAGTGCTAATTCCCTACTATAATCTGTATAATTTTGTACTTTTGGTATTGTTTATGGCTTATTCTGGTTCATATGTCTCCATTCTTTTGTCTTTAAAATAAAAGTAAAAAGGATGAAATGATTTACAAATAATACCCAGAATGTGTGTTTTGTTGGCCTTAGCTTTTGTTTGTTTTCTTTGGGAATCTGTGCAATTGTCTAATATGGGTGCTTTGTTTTGTTTTCCAGTTTTGTTTTGAAAGATTCCAAAGTATTCTTCTTCAAATCACCAGAAAACTGTGAGTGGCCACCCTTATGACCACAATTTAGTATTCTGAAGTGACTTTTCAGGAGAGATTGTGCGAGCTTATTTTGGAAATGCTTATACTAAGATGAAGAGCTTATCTTCCTCCTTGAACACCTACTGAGGGTGAAGGGCTGGCTCATGTGAACCCATGCCCTGGTCTTGACAGGAGCACCACCGCGAGCTGAATGGTGCACCTATTGGGGCTGTTCCTCTCTAGTGGGGACAGCTTGATGGTGTCACTGTAGTTCAAATCTCTCACCTTGGGCCACTTGGGCCAAACAAAGCCATAAAAGTTAGCTCAGTCAGGAGACTTGTTCCCTTGTGCAAACCATTTAGCTACCTCATGATGAGCATGCCCTGCACACCCTACCCAACCTCACAAGAACCTGCATGTATCCCAGAACACTAGTCCGTGGTGCCTCAATCAGAAAGCACCTCACCAGCAGAGGCTTGCTTATTCTGCACGGCTGGTTGTTTTATTCTCTCTGAGCTGGGAAAACTACATAAGTATTTTTTAAAAAACTCATAAGCATTCCTTGGGAAGTAAAAGTAGGGAAACCAGGGGTGCTTAAGAGATCATTTTCTCTGGCAGAGTCATGTGAGAAGTGAAGCATACTGTCCAGAACAAGGGAGGCACACATCCATAAGGATGTACTTTGATTCTGCGATGCCTGTCATCATTAAATACAGATATGACACTGCATCCATGCTCTCCCTGATTGCTCATCAGCTTCATAGCATTATAATTTCCAATTCTGTTAATAATCATGAAAATTAAAAGACATTCGAATTGGAAAGTGTCTCATAAGTTTTGTACAACCCCATCAACGTGCTGATGTTAAAAACAGCTCAGAGAGATGAGGAGCGGTCTACAAATACAGATGCCTTTAGTATGAAGCCCTGAAGCACTGGTTCTAGACTCATTCACTCTACAAGCTTTTCAGAGGCTCAAACAGGAGGGCTGAAGCAGGAGACTGAGCCCATGAGTTCCAACTAGCCTGGGGAGCATAGCGACAATCTGCCTCAAGAAACAAACTAAAAAGCAAGGTAAATTGCTATGTAAGTCATTCTTATACTGCTCTGTTTAGGGAATGGTGACCCCCAAAGTCTATGCATATTCAGTACAGATGCTACTTCTTCAAATATCTTCCATCCTGAGTTGGTTAAACATGTGGATAAAGCCCTTGGATGTGTAGGGCTAACCATATTCTGGCTCCATTTCTGACATGGAATTTCTCTTCATCGTCTCTCTTTTCCCTGAACTCTCTCATGACATTTCCGAGGCAGTAAGAAAAAGCTCTGTGGGTCCTTGCATTACAGCATGTTGAGTCCCTGTTTACATAATCTCAAGGAGCTCAGAATGCAGAAGGAGGTAGGTGGCTTCCCAGGCTCATAGATCCCAGGTGACTATTATTGCAGCCACATCATTGGTCTGATTATTTTGTAGTTTACCAGGAAAGCCAGCTAAGAAATTGCCGTACAGAATATAACAGTCATATACTTATGGCATATAATGTTCATATGTATACAGGACCGTCTTTTCTACTGCAGAACAGACCCAATTAGGAAGCAAAGACTCCAGTATGATCACTGCTGTGGTAGAACCCAGTTACGGTGATTAAAGCATGATGGGGGTCTAGGAATAAGAAACAGACTTGGAGGGAAAAGAAAGAAAAGAAATGGGAAGAGATAGGGAGGGAAAGACAAGAGAAAGGCAAGGGTAAGGTGCACAGGATGGCCAAGAGTTTGATCAAAGTACCTTAGTGCGACCAAGACTGGAGTCCCGATGCACTAATGGTGGGTATCAGTCAAAGATATGGAGATGGACCCAGAGGTAAAGCCAACTGCTTGAGCAGGAGACACAGGCAGAGTCAAGCCCAGCACCAGCAGCAATTTCCATATGGATGTTAAAAGACAAAAAGGGCAGGGTGGTATTCTCAGTGCATCCACTCAGCCATAATTTCTAGTCAAGGTATGAACACCAGCACCACTGCCTACCCATACCCTTCCCCTGCAAGGCCTTCCTGAAAAGTGACGGTCCCATTGCTAAAATGCAGCAGTGTATACTTGAAGTTTGTGCACTTTCCTGTCTTGCTTCAACTTAAGAACATTTTAGTAGGCATGCTGAGGACCTATAAGCGTCTTAAAACAGCCATGGTGCGTCGAAGGTGTGAAGCCAGATTGCTAAGGCCTGACGTCCATGTTCTCCCTGTATTCTGCACTGCTTCTCCAAGAGTAACACAGAGTGGACACGCATCACACTCTGTTTTGACATGAAGGAAACGACGTGGCCTGGCACAGGGCAAGCATCTGGTTACATAATCATTCTAGAGACCTTTTCTAAAAAATAATTTCTGGCAGTTTGCATCATTTCACTAGGTAATTTCAACAATGGTGTGAGGCTAAAAGGTAAGATTAGGTATTGTCTCCACCTGACAAATGTGGAAAGTGAAGTTTAGATAACAATGGATTTCTCCAATCAGAAAGTAACAGCAAGAATATAAGCCTAGTGCCCCCTGCAGGAACCTCTATGCTTTGAAATTCACTCAGCACACAATGTGGTAGCATTGATTCTAGCTATCAAAATTTGAGCAGGACCAGAGCAAACATTCCAGCAGCACTGAAGACACTAGTAGTTTGTGCTGACTGGCCAGCATCCAGCCACTCAGGTGGCTGAGCACTGTGGATTTCTTCCCTGAGAAGTCAAATGCAACATCCATCCCTGTGAGGAGGAGCATCAAGAACTCACATTTCTACTACATTTCCAAAAGAAGCACTTTTACAAAGCTCTTGCGATTCTTAGCATCCTTGCCTTCTTTTTCCATTCTCTTTTTTCCCATTTTTTTCGTCCTTAAGGTTATCAGAATAAGATTAACTGAAATGGAAGAACTGTGTAATCACAAGAACTTTTAAGGAACATCCCCGAACTCATATCTGAGTAGGCTATCTGCATCCCTTGTTCTAGAAAGCCTCAGATGGCATGCACTGAAACAGGGGTACATTTGAGTAAAAGGTCCCAATCATAAAAACATGAAAGTTCAAAAGCATCACATATTAAAGTTTGCTAAAAGTCTCTCGTTCAACTATAGGAATATAGTATTTTATAGACTGCTCTCTCAAAAGGTTGCTTAGCAAGTAAACAAAATAATATGAAAGAAGCATTCACTGCTAAACACAAGAGGCAGAGCTGTTCCAGGAATGTATGCTTTAAAAGAAGGTCTGCAAGACTCAGAATTCCAAAGTGCCCCAGCTACTGATGCCAGCAAAGTGAGGTTAGCAAGAGACAGCAGCTCTGTGATTTCAACCTGCCTGTCAGCTACGTGCTGCAAGACCGACTTACTCCCGACTCCCTCCCCTGGAAGGGGCTAACGCTACCCGACCACTGGGCTGACCCAAAGATTCAACCTCCTAACACAGTGCTCATCTGGCCCCTGGAAAACCACTTTTATTTCTAGGAGTATGAACCCCTTCCTGAAGGCAGAATTGCTGTAGGTTAAGACAGTCACCTAAGAAGAGAGTTTACTCAACTTACTCAAATTCGATGTGTATCATCAGGTACTTACTAATTCTTAGCTGTCTCAAACTTTAGAGAAAGAAATGAGGGACTGAAGTCTCTCAGAAGGACCAACTAAAAAATGGAGCTGCTTTCAACTATTTGGTCTCAACAATACCTTTTTTGCAGACATTTAAGTGTATGCTTTTGTCCCCACATCTTCCAGAAGTCTGTCTCCAAATCAGGAGGAGGAAACCATGAGAGGTGGATATCCGGGAGCTTACAAGAAGAACTTGTGCCCCAGCTTCTACCCAGTACAAACTTATTTTAGTTCACTGCCTGGAGAAAAGCAAGTTTAACTCAAGCACGAAATTAGCCCAGGTGGTGTAACATACATAAATATATTCTTTACTATTTTAAAATACAAATTTGTTTACTTTTGCCGGAGCAAAAGTCCCTTCCATAGCACCATGAGGTGCAGATATATATTTGTTTCAGTTATGTGCTAATAACTGAAAACCACTGCTGACATCAAAACTAAAACAGTTGCTGTCCCTGTGCCAGCTCATACATTTTCTTATATTCTAGTAAAACTGAGAAAACTAATTTATAAGTAAAACCAGTGGATGGGCTGGTTCATCTGATTCGAAGAGGCAGCTGAGGCACTTTTTCAGCTTGGACCAGGTGCTTCCCCATGCAGGACACCCCAGAAAGAAACGTGCAGGGCACCAGCCGTCTCCTCAAATAGAGAAAGACTCTGGCGAAGTTTCCCTTCCCTCGCGCGCTTAACTCAATCATTGTTTTCGCGCCCGGGCATTGAGAGGGGCGGCCCAGCCGCGAGCCCCCGCTCCCGCCGGGCGTCGGCGCCCCCAGCCCCCGTGCGAGCGCGCTGGGAGCGCTCGAGGGCGCGGAGCCGGCCTGGCCGGGCGCCCACCTGCGTTCCGGAGCGCCTTGTTGCGGTACACGGACAGGATGACCAGCAGGTTGCCCACGACGTCCACGGCGATGGTGACGACGAGCACGCAGGCGAGCGCGGCCGCCAGCCCCGAGGGCCGCGCGTCCTGCCCGCCCCGCGCCGAGGCGTTGAGCCGCGCGCTGCCGTTGCCGCTCATGGTGCGGCCGCGCCCCGCACCGGCGCCCGCCTTTTGGCTGCTCGCAGCCTCCCCGCGCCCGCTCGCCCGGCCGCGCCTTGGCGCCCTCGCGCCGCGGCCCCCGCCCCGCAGGAGGCGGCCCCGCCCGCGCCCCCCGCGCACGTGGACTCCGGACCCCGGCGCGTGCCCACAGCGCCCCCGCGCGGAGAGGGCCGCCTAGGCTTGGACCCGACCTCACGGGGCTCAGCCTCCGGCTTCTTTTCTGCAAAATGGGAATAAAATAAAATCTAACAAAGCAACTTAACAGTTAAGGTGTGTGTGTGGGTCCACCTTTTTTGGGCCAGTCCAATACTGCACCTGTGTATCCTGCGTAACACTTGTGCTGGATGCTTCCAAGAATAAAATGAGATTATAAAAGAAATATGTAAAACTGAATATTTGCAAATGACAGAAGTGTCATCACTGAAATGCCACTGAACTGATATCTATCTGTATCTAGATAGACAGATATAGATGTATCAGTTTACACTAACATATATACAGCAACGTAAATTTGCTAGAAAATGGCTTAACCAGCTAGACGTATGTGGGAGGAAGGGGCCTTAAAACTTTCTGAGAATCACTAAAGGAAACTTACAAGCAAAATGAAATGTTAAGGAACGTAAGTAACCACGTTCTAGGGAAAGCTTGAAATTTTCATGATCTTTAAGTTTATTTTATGCCTGCCCCAAATGAAAGTGCTAAATGACCCCAAAATTCCTTTGAAAGAGTGGAACGTGAGGGCTGTGAATTTCAGCACCAACACTGACCTGCAGCGTGACGGGCTAAGAAGCTCTCACGCCTCGGTCTCACTTCCCTGATCTGGCACGGGATAAGGAAGGAGGGCTGTTGGCTGGGTTAGCGTCAGTGGAGGAATGATCTGTAGATGAGAGAAGTCAAATGAGGACTGCTCTGCTTGGGACTGCTAGTGCTGATTCCTCACCCAACCGCCTTTCGGCTCCGGCTCATGCCTCCTTTCAGCTGAACTTTGACCCATGAAGTAGAAGGAACCCAGAGGCTGCACGGCTACCTAACATGATCCAGCTCAGTGATGGAACGAACGCTCCACGCGCTGCGCCTGTACGGAGCAGGGCTTCGGCCACATACCGAGGGGTAACTGAAAAAGACAGTGATCTGCCACCAGACCAAGGTGTAGACACGACTTCACTGCCAGCCACTCTTGGCATCAAGAACACAGGACTCAGTTTTCCGCCTATAAAATGAGGACTATGTTACCAACAGATCCAGCTCTACACTGATTGTAAAGATTATGCAACTGAAGTACCTAGAACAGAGCCTGGTACCCCGACTCACTGAAGTTTATTCTCGTTATTTTTATTCTGGTGAAGACCAAACCTAGCCTGGTTCTTCATGGTGAGTGTAGGCGCATGGTGTATAGCACTACAGCACAGAAATGAAATGCAGGAACCTTGGTTTTCAGTGACCAGATACATTTTAGAGTTTTGTGAAATTTTTCATGAGGAGTTAAAACTCAGCATTTTTTAGAAGTTTTTATTATTACAAATTTCTACAAGAAGAGATTATAGTTGGAGAAGTTTCCTTTGTATTTTGATTGCTTTACCAAACCAGAGGAAATTGTGCTTTTGGTAAGGTCTGTGAATAAAATTCTCTATTGGCTATATGAATTTAAAACATCTATGTTAAAAGGCACTTACACTGAGGCCAACAAGAAAGACACAGTAGGAAAAAGATAATCTTTTCAATAAGCACCGCTGGGAAAAAATGGATTTCCATATGCAAAAGAAGGAAACTATGTATTTTATCCCATTTACAAAAATAAACTCAAAAGTAATGAAAAACCTAAATGTAAGACTTGAAGCCATAAAACTCCTAGAAGAAAACAAGGAACTTCTGCATATTTCACTGACAGCAAAAGTAACAGAAGAATAAATAAACAGTGGGGCCATATTACCCTGGGAAGTGTCTGCATAGCAAGAACAACATGAAAACACTCAACAAAATGACATCAATAAAATCACAAGACAGCCAAAAGATTAGAAGAAAATACTTATGAAACATATATTTGATAAGGGAACAATATTCAAAATATATAAGGAATTCACAGCACTCAATAGCCAAAAACCAAGTCAACCAATCAACAAACGGGCAAAGGACCTGAATATAGTAAATATTTTTCCACAGAGAAAATACAAATGGCTGAGAAGCATATGAAAAGGTATTCAGTGTCACCCATCTTTAGGGAAATGCAAACCGAAACACAAGAGATTTTCACACCTGTTCGAAGGGCTGTTAGTCAAGAAGACAAAAGACACCAAGCGCCAGGTAGAGGAAGGGAACTCCTGCACAGTATTGGCAGGAGTACAGATGGATGCAGTCCCTGGGGAAGTCAGGATGCAGACTGATAAGGGCATTTAACACGGAACTACAGGGGGTGGGGGTTTCTCCTGCGCTCCCAGCACTGAAAGGCTGAGGCAGGCCATCAAAAGCTCAAGCCTAGTTTGGGTAATTTAGTAATTTAGTGAGACCCTGTTTCAAAATAAACTATTTTTAAAAGGGCTGGGAATGTATCTCAGTGCGATGGCCCTGGATACTGCACAAACAAACAGAGCTACCAGCCTTGAAGAGCTGAGCATGAAAAAAATATTTTAAAGGACAAATGAAAAAAGAAAAGAAATTACCATATCGACTACTAATCCTTCTTCGCAGTGTATTCCAAACGTAATGAGACAGAAAGCACTCTTAACCCTCATGTTCATTGCCACATTATTCATAATAGCCAAGATATGGAAGCAAACCTAAGTGTTCACCAATGGGCAAATGGATTTTTGAAAAGCTGGTCCACACACAATGGAATATCACTCACACTTTTTTTTTGTACATTTCATTCAGCCTTCAAAGGAGATCTTGCCATTTGCCATGAGAAGGATGAATTTAGAAGACATCACACTAATTTAAATAGGTCAGAGACAGAAAAACACTGCACAATCTCACTTTTACATAGAATTGAAACAAAAAACTGAGTAGTAGAAAAGTAGTTAGTGATGTGGAGGAATGGAAGAAAGAGGAGAGGTAGATCAAGGGGTTCAAAGTTTGAGTAAGGTAAGAGGAATGACGATTATAGTTAATAACACCACTTATATTCTGGACATTTACAAAGAGTAGATTTCAGATCCCTTCACCACACACACACACAAAGTTAACTATGTGAGATGGTAGATATGTTGATCTGCTTGACTGCAGTAATTAATCATCTTACTGTGTGCATGTATAACAAAATATATGGGCACCTTTAGCATAGAATTTTTAAAAGTATACTTCCACTTAATAGAGGAGAAAAATACCCATTGAAGGAAAAATTTTTAAAACATCAATCAGAAAACTAAAGCATCAGTTAAAAATGTGTGTAACTCCAGCTCATGGGCGGGCTAAGTACACTTGTGTTTCTAAGGCTGTGGCCGGCATGTGGGCGGCAGCACCCTCGGGAGACTACTTTTCCTGCATCCTCACATCACCCTTGAGCTGTTGTGTAGGGTCCATAGACATTAAAATGAATTGAAGTAAGAATCATTAGACCTTCTGCATATTTCATCTTATCCCTTGGAATAGTTGGATAATGGCTGCACTTTAGAAAAACCAAGCTCACGTTTACCACCAGTTCTACATAGACTATTAGCACTTCACAAGATGTACTTGGTCTGATGACATTTTATTCACATGTCACACATTTTCTTTCTCGTTGCCTCTAGCATCATTTAAAAATGCAGCCTCTTGGATGTCCACGCTCTGTAACAGCACAGTGACAAGTGCATTAATTACCTAAGTGTTCTCATGGGTCGAGGTTTTCTTGGAAAAAAGTACTTGCCATTCTTTTCAAGTGGCTCATTCTGTTTGCAGTAGAGGCAGTAAACTGCTAGTGAGAAAATGAAATTCTGACAAACAGCTCTCCTTTCAGCTGGTGCCCTAATTGAAATTGAACCTAATGCATTTGATGAAGAGCAGCCAGAAAATGCTCAGAACACCAGTCTGCCAAAGAGAAGGAGGAGACCACGCTGACCTTCAAAGTAACTAACCAGACTCAGCAGAGTGATTTCAGCAGGCTCCATTTCCCTTCTCACCAGGTCAGCACGGAGACTGTAGTTAAAGGGGAGCCCACTAGCTAAACAGCGAAGGTCAAATGTAGCAGGGTGGGGATCTGGATAATTTTTCATGAAATCTTGTAGGTAACAGACTTCAAACTTACACTTATGCAAGTCACTGAAAACTGAATCAAAATTATGGACAATATCACTAAAGACTACCCAGTTTTGTCTAGAATTTAATTTTCATAGAAATAAATTTATAGAAGAGAAATGAGGGCAGGATTATGCAGAGTTCTCTATAGCAAAACTTTCAAGGCAAAGTCGACTGCACAGTTAACTTCTTACAAACCCTCCGCGATGTTTCTTAAGACACATATTGAAGCCTGCACTAAAAACTATTCTATCTTAAAAATGATATGCTAAGAGTCACTGTCCCCATAATATCACTATAATTCTGTATTGTATTTATTTTAAAAATAAAAGAATGAAAACATATTAATAAACAGACACAAAGTAGCATGAGAATAGTACAATCAAAACAATTACAGACAAGGTGATGGGGAATTAACAATGGTTGTTGTATTACATATTAACAACTTTGAAGTGTATACTCAGGAAAACAAATATAGACATGCAAAATTGATCAAACAACTAATCATTAACTGTTCCTTACAATAAAGTGACAGAAGTCAGTAGTACAACTATGTTAGCTCTCCTGCTTGTACGTACATACATAATTATCCCTTTCTACCTTTTCTCTTTCTCCTCATTCCAGTTGTTCTTTATTTTTGAGCAGTTTCCTTTCATTTCACAGTGTTTATCATACCCCCTAATTTATATTCACACTTTCAGGTTCTTACACTAGTGATAAAATATGTTGTTTACACATGCATATCTGATTTATTTCACTTACAAGTATGGTCTCTAGTTGTGACCATTTACCTATAAAAGCCTCAAGTTTGTCTTTCTTTATAGCTGAGTAATATTCCATTGTACAAAAATGCCACATTTTTTTATCCAATCTTCAGTGGATGGACATTTGGGTTGCTTCCATGATTTAGCTATTACAAATTGTGCTGCTATAAACATGGGTGCACATATATCACTGTGATATGTTTTCAGGTCTTCTGGGAAATAACCCATAAGGGGACTAGCTGGGTTGAATGGGACCTCTAGACTTAGTTTCCTGAGGAATCTACAAACTGATTTCCACAGTGGTTTCACCAGTCTGCATTCCCACCAGCAGTGGAGAAGAGTTCCTATTTCTCTACAGCCTCACCGTATTTGTTACTAGTTGATTTCTTAATGCTAGTCATTCTTACTGTGGTGAGATCAAATCTCAACATGGTTTTAATTTGCATTTCTCAAATGACTAATGATGTTGAACATTTTCTCATATATTTATTTGCCATTTGTATTTCTTTATATGAGAAGTGTGTATTCATCTCAGATGCCCATTTTAGGATTGGACCTTTGAATTTGGGGAGGTTCATGTTTTCTAATTCTTTATATGGTCTAAATAGAAGATCTTTGTCTGAGGGACAGCCAGCTAGGATTTTTTCCCAATTTGTGGGTTTTCCTTTTACTCTACTGGTGATTTCTTTAGATGTGCGAAAACTTTTCAGTAAGATGAGGTCCCAGTTGTTGATTCTTTGAAGTGTTTCCCTTGCAGTTTCATTTTTGCTCATGAACTCTCTGCTTAGTCCTATGTCTTCAAGATTTTTATCTACTTTCTCTTCCAATAGATTTAGTGTTTCTGTTTTAATATTGAGATCTGCGATCCATTTTGACTTGAGCTTGGTGCATGGTGATAGACCTGGGTCTATTTTCAGTCTTCAGCAAGTGGCAAGCCAATTATTCCAGCACCATTTATTAAAGAGGCTGTCTTTCTTCCAGTGAGCTTGTTTGGCCCCTTTCTCAAATATTAGGTAGCTGAGTGTGTTTGTGGTTGTGGCTGCATCTTCCAGTCTATTCCATTGATCCTCAGGTCTGTTTTTTAGGCAGTACCAGGTCTATTTTATTACAGTAGCTTTGTAATATATAATTTCAGGACTGCATTTGACCTATCTTTGTTGCCCAGGATTGTTTTTGCTATTCTGGGTCTCTTCTGATTCCAGATGAATTTAAGGAATGTTTTCTCTAGAACTGTGAGGTATGCTAACAGTAGTTTAATGGGAATTGCATTGAGTCTGTAGAACAATTTTGGTAGTATGGCCATTTTCACAATGTTGGTTCTTCCAATCCATGAGCAAGGAGTATTTTTCCATTTATTGAATCCTCTTCGATCTCCTTTTTCAGAGTACTATCGTTTTCATTGACTGAATCTTTTACTTCTTTTGTTAGATTGATTCCTAAATATTTCAATTTCTTGGATGCTATTGTGAAAGGAATGGTTTTCTCAATTTCTCTCTCAGTCTGTTTGTTGTTTGTGTGTAGGAATGCTATTGATTTTTGGGTGTTAATTTCGTGTCCAGCTACACAGCTGAATTTGTCAATTAATTCAAGGAGTCTTCTTGTGGAGTGTTTGGGGTCTTCCATGTAAAGTATCATGTCATCTGCAAATAGTGATAGTTTTACTTCTTCCTTTCCTGTCCTTATTCCTTTTATTGCTCTCTCTTGTCTAATTGCTCTGGCTAATACTTCCAGAACTATGTTGAATAGGAGTGGTGACAGTGGACATCCTTGTCTTGTTCCTGACTTTAAAGTGAAAGCTTTCAGTTTTTGTCCATTCAGTATGATGTTGGCTGTTGATTTGTCATAGATGGCTTTGATTAGATGGAGGTAAAGGCCACCTATTCCTACTCTCTCTAGGGTTTTATCATGAATGTATGTTGGACCTTGTCAAAAGCTGTTTCTGCATCTATTGAGATGATCATGTGGTTTTTGTCTTTGGCTCTATTGATATGGTGTATTATATTAACTGATTTGTGTATATTGAACCATCCCTGCATTCCTGGAATCAATCAAACCTGGTCATGGTGCATAATTTTCTTTATGATTCACTGCATTCTATTTGCTAGTATTTTCTTGAGTATCTTTGCATCTATGTTCATTAGGGAGATTGGCTTATAGTTCTCTTTGTTTGTTGGGTCTTTCTCAGGTTTTGATATAAGTATAATACTTGCCTTCAGAACTGAGTTAGAGAGAATTGCTTCCTTTTCAATTTCACTGGAAAGTTTGAGGAGTGTTGGTATTAAATCTTCTCTGAATGTTTTATAGAATTCAGCTGTGAATCCATCAGGTCCTGGGCTTTTCTTTGTTGGTAAGTTTTTAATCACATTTTCAATCTCATTAATTGATATTGGGTTGTTAAGGGTTTTTATATCATCCTGATTCAACTTTGGTAATTTGTCCATTTCTAGGAATCTGTCCATTTCTTCTGAGTTTTCTGTCCTATGGGAGTAAAGATTTTATAGTGATTTCATCCTTTTCATTCCTTATTGCATGAATTTGAATTTTTTCCTTTCTTCTTTTCATAAGGTTGGCTAAGGGTTTATCAATTTTATTTATTCTTCCAATGAGCCAACTCTTTGATTCATTTATTTTTTGTAGTGTTTTCTTCATCTCAATCGCATTAATTTCTGCCCTGATCTTTATGATCTCCTCCCTTCTTTGGGCTTTGGGTTTGACTTGTTCTTCTTTTTCTAAAAGTTTGAGGTGTAGCATTAGGCTATTTATTTGTTCTCTTTCTGTTTTCCTTACGTGTGAGTTCACTGCTATAAATTTCCCCCTGAGAACTGCTTTCATTGCATCCCACAGATTCTGGTAAGCTGTATTTGCATTTTTGTTTGTAGGTATTTTTTAATTTCTTCTTTAATTTCCTCTGTGACCCATTGATTGTTCAGGAGGTTGTTGTCTAATTTCCAAGTGTTTATGGAGTTTTTCGAGTTCCTTTTGTCCTTAATTTCCAATTTCATTGCACTGTGGTCAGATAATATGCATGGGATAATTTCAATTCTTTTGCATTTAGGTAGGTATGCTCTATGGGTTAGAATATGGTCTTTATTCAAGAAAGTCCCATGTGAAGCTGAGAAAAATGTATATTCTGATGTTATGGGGTGGAACACTCTGTATACATCTATTAAATCCTTTTGTTCGCAGATTTGGTTTAGGTCTATTATTTCTTTGATGATTTTTTGTCTATTTGACCTACCTCTTTGTGTCAAAGGGGTGTTGAGGTTCCCTATTACAATAGTGTTATTGATTCATTGGTTTTTCATGTCTGTTAAGATTTCACTTATATGGTTTGGTGTTCCAATATGTGGTGCATACATGTTTAGGATTGTTATCTCTTCCTCTTGCAGTTTCCCCCTAACTAGTACGTAGTGACCTTCTTTATCTCTTTTGATTGTTTTCAGTTTGAAGTTTACATTGTCTGCAAACATAATAGCTACCCCTGTTTTTTCTGGGAACCTGTTGCATGGAGAATTGTTTTCCATCCTTTGACTTTCAGTCTGTGGATTTCCTTTTGAGTAAAGTGTGTTTCCTGTATACAGCATATTGTGGGATTTTGTTTCCTAATCTGCTCTGCCAGTCTGTTTCTTTTGACTGGTGAATTGAGGCTATTTACATTAATAGTTATAACTGATATATGGTGGCTTATCCTTCTCATGCTATTTATTTGCTGATGGTTTCCTATTTTTGCCATCTGTTTAATGCTTGCTCTGCTTCAGGGTTCCTTTCCATTACTGTTCTTGAGATGGTGGTCTCTTTTTTCTTTTTTCTCTGTCCAGAATATCTTTTAGTACTTTTTGTAAGGTTGGTTTGGCACTCATGAAGTTCTTCAGTTGTTCTTTGTCATGGAAATATTTTATTTCTCCATTTAATTTGAAGGATAGCTTTGCAGTATACACCAGTCTGTGTTGGAAGCTATAATACCTCGCTCCTAGCTCTTCTCAATTGCATGGTTTGTGTTGAGAAGTCTGCTGTGATTCTGATGGGCTTTCCTTTATAGGTGATCTGTTTCTTTTCTCTAGCAGCTTTTAATACTCTGTTCTTTTGCTGGATATCTGAGATCTTCAGTATTACATGTCTGGGTGTGTTTTTATTTTGGTTATGGCTAGTTGGGGTTCTACATGCCTCATTTCCTGCACATCAGAATCGTTTTCCATGCTTGGGAAATTTTCTGCTATTATTTCTTCAAATATTCTTTTTGTATCATTTGTGTTGCCTCCTGCTGTTTCATTGACTCCTATTACTTGGACATTATTTCTCTTTGCCTCGTCTTGCAGCTGTTGATTTTTCCTGGATCCTTGATGATTTTAAGACATCCTTCCTTTCACAATCACTAGCTGCCATGTTGTCTGCTACATCTGAAATTCTATCTTCGGCTTCATTCAAGCAGTTTTGCAAGCTTTCAATGGAAGTTTTGATTCTCTGGAAATCTCTTTGAGTCTGTTTCCTGCATTCTAATTCATTCCTAAATTGCTTATGTAATGTTTCCATCTGTTGTTTATGTTCATCTATTTTTTATCTTTTTCTTCTCTAGATGTGTGGAGCATTTCTTTCATTATTACAGTCATTTCATTTTTTTGCCTGAGAGATCATTTCTGATCTGATCTCTTCTATGGCCTGATGGAGTTGTTTCTTTACTTCAGATGCATTCATTTCAGAGATTTCAGATATGTGGCTTCCAAGTTCTTCTACGTCAGTGTTTCCTGGGCTTGTTTGGAGTTGAGTTCTGAGACTGCATTTAGCTCCTACGTCTTGTCATTTTGGATGTCAGATGAAAAGTGCTGAGCTACAAGGTACCCAGGCAGCTCACCAAAGGACTCCAGGCACCCTTGGGATATCAAACTTATCCCAAGATGGTAGCAGCTCGCGTATCATTGGGCCCAGGATCCCCAGGCAATTGCTGGGGTGTACAACTCAGACCACAATTGCAATGGTAGGGGAATGCTGGCCTTCAGTAGCAGGGTCTCCAGGCCGTGGAAGGAAAGCATGTGGGACTCAGCTGTGGATCCGATGGTGGCCAGAAGACAGGGGCCACGGCTCGGGGATCCTCAGGTAGTTGGTCAGGGGAGACCAGGCCTCACCTCCCAACCTAAAGGGCCACAGAGCCCGGGGCTGCTCCCATGCAGCAGGCCTCAAATGGCACAAATGGCAGATGGAGAGTTCCACAGAGAAATGGGCCAGTTCTGCACTGTAGGCCTCACCTGACAACAGATAGTTCCACAGAGACGGGCTGCTCAGTCACCGCTTCCCCAGGCAGAACTCCTTCCCTGTCCCAAAGGAGTTGGACGGGAAATTCTGTATTTTAAAAATTGTTTCTTTTCTAAACCAAAAACCAAATTAACAGGATAATTTTAGGGTGGAAATTTTAAATATTGGATTGATTGAATTCCAGAAATCTTTAAAAAGTATATGAAGTGATTATTTGTTTCCTTTTCTACAAAATGTAAGTTACATGCTTGGAAATACAGTACAAATATATATTTAAAAAGTTATACAGAACATTGCAAAGGACTTTCTTCATAGCAAGTGAAAGACCAAAGAAGAAAAGACCTGCCTGCCCCAACGCTGCTTGACAATTTGAACACAAATAAACCATAAGCAAGACTGCCATCCTGAAAGCTAAAAAGGGAAAAGTCTTGGATCCATGTGTCTTTTTGGATGACCCACTATTCAAACTAGTTTGGGATCATCCCCTGGAAACACAAATGTTAAAGGTAGTAGGAAATGGAAGCTGGTATCTTCCCTTTTTGGAGTTTTTTTCTGTCTCAGCTTTATTAAAGTAACTTGGAGGGCTAAGGATGTGGCTCAGTGAAAGAGCAATTGGCTAGAACACAAAAGACCCTGGGTTCAATCCCAAGCACCCGAAAAATAAGTACAAGTAACAGAAATTGCATATATTTAGGTGTATAATGTAATGATTTTATATGCACTGAAAAATGATCACCACAATGGATCTAATTAACCAATCTACCTTCTCACGTGGTTACCTGTGTGTGTGTATGTGTGTGTGTGTGTATGTATAGTAAGAACACTGATGATCTACTTTCTTAGCAAATTTCCAGCATATATTACAATGAACTATAGTCACTATGTACATTGTCTCCAGAACTTGTTCATTTTATAAATGAAATGTTGTAACCTTTGATCAATACTTCATCTTCCCCTAGAGATTAAAGAGAACATTAAATCCCACAAATTTTGTGTTTTGATGTTTTAAGACCCTAAACATGTTTATTCTTAGACAATTTTCCTTGGATCACTAGAAGAAAACCAAGATGACAGACCTCAGGAAAAGCAGTATCTGTACAGCCTGACAGCACCTGGCACATGGCAAAGGTTCAGTGAGTACGTGTTACGTGATTTCATGAATGAACACATTAGCAGGTCCTTTCATCTGACGCACACTCATGGATCACAAGAGAGACAGCACTCTATATCAGCAATATTCCTGTTTTAATTTTCCACTGACTTTAAGAAGCAGCCACGCATCTCAGTGATGAACTTATCACAGTCTTCCAGTTACTCACGCCCAGCACTTCAAAGCTCTTTAAAACAGGAAGCTGGAGGCACCACGCAGCACACTTTGCTGGACACCTCTGTCATCTGCACCTGTGGTCCTTCCCACGGCCCTGAGCTCCGGCCACCAGCAACCCTCTTCGACAGCCTCTCTGCTCCTGCTCTATTTGCCTGCTTTCCAAGAATATCTTTTCTCCTCTTTTTAGATGGAGACAGTCAGTAAGGCTAATTTCCCCCCACCCCATCTTGATATTGAGGACTTAGGTTGCCTGTTGGCATTGTATCTACAGCATCATAAAGCTAAGCAAACACATCGGAGGCAATACTGATACCATGGCCTATGTGCCATGTTGCCTTACACTCTTGGTTACCACAAGGTAAAGAACTGTAATATTCAAAGATTCTCCTTGCTGATACTTTGGCTGCTATTAGAAAACTCAGTTACCAGTGAATATCAGTGTTATAAATACGCAAACTTACATGACAGTGTATCTTGGCATTTCTAGGCACTGATTGTATTTAATTTAATGTGGTATTTTCACTGAAAAGAGTAACTAAAACCTTTTGAGTTCTTCGTATGCATACTTACAGTGAGTATCTTGGGTGCCTTCTTCTACCACAACCTTTTGGAATTAATTGTCCATTTCTGAGGCTAATGCTTACTGTCTCTTGGAAGGTAAAACAAATCTTAAGTGGCATCCATTTTTCTATTTAAAAGCAGCCTTCTAAAAAGCTAATGCAACCTCTGGGACGGCATGTGAGATTTTTAGGCACTAGAAAAACATTTCTCACTTTCCTGCATGTGAGTATGATGGCCACACACACCATATGATAAAAACAAATGCAACAAATACAATCCTCTGTTCATCTCTCCCATCAGACAAAACATACACTCAAAAAACCCCACCAAAATTTAGAATTTTAGGAAGTAGAATTAAGAAAACTAATTTAAGTTAGAAATAGAAACTAGGAAGTTCAGGTGTTTACTAGCATTTTTTCTAATGAATATTTACCTCACGAATCTCTTTAAACTTGAACCATAATTTCCACGGGTAGCAGGTAAAGACGGAGACAAGTAGCATGTTGTCTTCCAATGTAATGTGTGTGTGTCCCCAAATCCAGATGATGTGAGTGTCCAAAAACACGAAAGCAACTCTGGAATCTTCAGAGGCCCCGAGTTTCCTAAGGAAAATGTGTTTGTTTTGATTTTTTGGTGCTGGGGATTGAAACCAAGGCCTGGCACAGTGTTCTATCACTGACCGACACTCCCAGCCCTCTAAGGGGATTTTAAGTGGGCACATTGATAGCCCCTGACTTTATTTTCCTGTCATGGAATAAGAAGTTAGAAGGAATTTTACCAAACAGAACTGGTGAGCACATACTAATCCTCTGGTAGCTTGGACTCTTCTGTAATAAAAGTGCCCTGTGCTGAGTCAGACAGATTATGTCAAAAGAATAGTTTTAGGGCTGTAAATTAAAATAAACCTCCCCTCCCTTTAAGCTGTCTGTTACCAGCTAGTGTAAATTGTTCAGGCTATCATTTTTTAAAACTAAAATACAGTGGAGATAGTTTTCAGTTTAAAGCGCTGTCTGTTTAACATTTTAAGTGGTCAAAGTCTTGCAAAAAATCAAAAACCTCCAAACAATAAAAAACATGGAATAATAAATAGTGCTAATATATTTTCCTCTTTAAAATAACATTTAAAAAAATAAACAGTGTCAACTGTGGCAGGTCAAATTCAAAGACAGCCCAGGGTGTGGCATAACCATGAGTGTGCATATGACTTGTGTGATGAGAATCCCAATAATTACATAAGTACTATCTCTTGGTTAATCGAAAGGGAGAGATTTGGGGGGGTACCAGGAATCAAACTCAGGACCTTACACTTGCTAGGCAGATGCTGTGCTGAGCTATATCCCCAGACCCCAAAAGGGAGATATTTGATATCCTGATGATATTCCTGACATCATCAAGCAAAAACACATAGAGGGACTGGACTCTTCCAAAGTCACAGAGCTGGAGGGATGATGCAATTCCTTCCACTGGACTCTGATGTCTTCTTCCATACGGTGAGGAGACCAAGTGGATGCAAATGAAGCAGCAGCTATCAAAGAAGTGGGGATGGTCAGCAAGAAAGAAGGAACCTGAGTCCAAGTCAGCAGGAAATGGGGAACGCAGTTCTGCAACTTAAGAAATATCTCACTGTCTGGGGCAGCACAGAAAACCAGCAGCCCTGGCACCCCTTGTGCCCAGACACACTTCTTGTCAGTGGTTGGGGGAGGCACTCCAAGAGTCAGCCTGGGCCCAGAAAGAGAGTGACCTTGACACAGATCCACCAAGAACTTTTGACTGTAGCCAGTGTAGTCTGCTGGGGGAGGGAAGTGGGCTCTGACAAGCAGAGTGAAGCAAAGTCTGCCCTCACTTGTAAGCTCCATGTGAAGGAGCAAGACCAGCTGTGGGGGTTGGAGCTGGGTGAGCCACAGCTGGGGTGATGCAGAGCCTGGTGCCTGCGGCGTTCCTCCAGTGCAGACGGTGGGGACAGCTGTTATCCCCTCACTCAGAGGCATTCAGAGAGTACACGCCACCTTGGATTGGACATGGTGGGTTCACAAGCCCACACACTGAGGGTCTCTAGTCCTTGGTTCTGACAATTAACCTTGTCTGCTTGGTTGGCCTGCGAAGTACCTAGTGGATTAGTAAGGCATACCTTCTGGGTGTCTGAATGGATCATGGAGACATGGCTTTTCCGGTACCCAGCATTTCCCCCTTAGCAGCACTGTTAACCTGCTCTGCTTTCTGGCTCCCAAGAAGTGAGCATTGCTCTACCATGTTCTTCCATCATAACGTTCCTCCCTTGGAGCCAGCTAATCATGGACTGTATCCCCTAAAATCATGAGTCAAATAAACCCCTTTCAAATTATGTGTGTCAGGTACTTTGTCCCAGCAACAAAAAAAAGTGATAAAAATACATGGGATTCATTATCTGAAGCAGTCCACAGGCTCAGCAGACAAGAGGTTTCACAAACAGCTCTATGATGGTACCTCCACTCCTGTACGAAAACCTGGGGTAGTGGGTTTGAATCTAGCCATGCCAGACAACCTTTACCTTAGCCCTCACCAGTAGGGCAGGCTGTAGACTGCCTACTGCTCTTATCAGTTTGGCCTGTTTGGGTGGAAGCTAAGAAGGAATACTTTGGAGTGTAGTAGCTTCTCACAAGTCTCCTAATACCAGGTAATTTCCAATACTGGAAGTCCAGCAGAGAAATGTCTCCATTTTAAATATCTCTGCGAAGAGGACTCTGTTCTATTTTTTTGCTCTGATTTTATTGATTTGTTTATCCTCATTAATGGTTTTTTCATATTTTTAAATAGTTTTTAAAGATTCTTTAATTGAATTTCCTTCCTTTTCATTCTTACTTATTTAGTCCCAACCTCCCTTATATATAGACTAATTTTAATTTAGTTAATGCCTTTTAGCCTGTTCCATATTAATATAACAATTTCTCTTGTTAATGGAGTTTTAGAGATCATTTTAAACAAGTTTTATTACATGATGACATGATCCTTTCATTTTTAGCTGTTGATGTTATTAGTAGTTACTCTCCTCTCAAAGTGCTGGTAATTGAACCTAGCATTTTGGGCACACAGGTACTTAGTAAAGAAAAAGTTCTTAGTAGAAAGACACTCACATAACAGAGATTTCCATTCTAAGAGATGTGCAAATCTCAACATAAAGACTTGAGAAAATAAGGCAACAAAGTATCTCCAAATATACAAAACTCCCTAAAAATTGAATCCATCTATATTAAAGTGGATGAAATCCCAGACAAATAATTCAAAAACTAATTGTCAAAATGATCAATGAATTCAAAGTAGATAAAAACAGACACCTGAATTAAGGCAGTGCAGAATATGAAAGGACATTTCAATAAAGTACAAGACATTCTGAGAAAGAACTAAAAATCTTGAAAAGTTCAGTTAAGTCAAATCTAAACTGAAAAGTCTCACCAACAGACTAAATCAAGCAGAGTATTAGGGTTAGAAGACAAGGTGAAGGAACTAAAGCATTCAGACAGTAATTAAAAACAAAAACCTCTGCATAGAATATACAAGACCTCTATGACAACACTTCAAGGACCAAATTGAAGATTCATAAATCTTGAGGAAAGAAAAGACACAGGCTAATGGGATACAAAATCTTCAAAGAAATAGTAACAGAAAAGTCCCCAGATCTGGAGAATGAGGTGGACATTCATGTGCTAAAGGCATTTAAAACCCCAAAGAGATATGATCAGACTGCTCCAAAAATATTAACGTGCCAAAATAATTAAACCAAAGAAATTATATTAGAAACTGCAAGACAGAAATGTCAAGTCACCTCCATAGGTAAATCTATCAGAAAAACAGATCACAGCAAAAATTCTAAAAGCTCAAAGGACATGAAATTATGTATTTTAAGTCCTGAAAAAAGTAACTGTGAATCCAGATTACTATATCCTAAAAAGCTATCTTTCAAAATAGAAAGGGAAATAAAGACCTTCTAATATAAGCATAAACTACAGGAATTCATTATGACTAAATCAGCTTTCCAGAAGAGACTTAGAAGAATCCTATATATGGAAGGGAAGATAAATGTAACCAATAGAAATGGGAATGAATAAATATTAGAAAAGTAGATAAAGCAAATGAGCATTAGGAATAAATCAAATAATAGAAAACATGACAGGAATCAGTAATAACTTGAATGTAAATGGTCTTTAATTCTCTAATTCAAAAACATAGACTGGTAGACTGGATTAACAAGACCCGATTATATGCTGCCTACAAGAAATATCACACAGGTAAATACTCAAAATGAAACAATGGGGGAAAAATCCATGCAAATAGAATCCAAAAGCAGCAGTAATAACTAGATTCACCTCTGACAAAGTACACTTCAAATCAAAATCAGACAAGACACAAGAAGGTCTCTACACATTGGTAAAATGACTCATCCACCAAGAAGATATAAGAATTGTAAGCATGTATCAACTACATACTGTTGCACACAGTCTCATAAAAGAAACTATTTATGATAAAAGGACATCTAGGGTTCACTATAATAACAATACCTGGTTTTAGTATCCCTCTCACAAATGGGTAGGCTATCTAAAACCAAACCAAACCAAAAAAATACATGTATCAGTTATGTAGTTCAAATGGACTGAACAGAAATCTACACAATATTGCATCCAACAAGTGTAGAATATACTTTGTATTTAGTATTTCATGGAACTTTCTCTAAAACAGGCATTTTAGGCTGTAAAGCTAATTTATCAATTACAAAAACAACAACCTGAAATAATTCCTTGTATCCTAGCAGATCTTCATGAAATGAAAATAGAAATCAATAGGAAGAAAAACTGCAGAAAACATACAAACACATGGAGATTGAATAATACATTTTTGACTGATCAGTGAGTCTTTTAAGATCAGAGGAAAAATCTAAAGATTCTTGGAGTCAAATGAAAAAAAAAATACCATAATCTGTAGAATACAGTGAAGGCAATTCTGTGAGGGAACTTTATAGCTGTAAGTGCCCATATGAAAACATCAGAAGAGATCTCAAATAAATAACCAAACCATATTATCTCTCAAGGTCATATTAAAACAAGAAAACAACCAAAAGAAGGAAAAAAAAAGACATGTAAATTCACGGTTGAAATTAAAGAGATCAAAATAACCATACAAAGGAATATTGAAAGAGTTGGTTCTTTGAAAAGATAAACGAGATTAATAAACCTTTAACCAAACTAAAAAAAAAAAAGAGAAGGTCCACTGATACAAGTAGAGACTAAAAAGGGGTATTACAACATATATCACTAAAATCCACAGGTTCTTTAAGGACTATTTTGAAAACCTGTACTCCAATAAGCTGGAAAATCTAGAATGGATAAATTCCTAGACACACATAACCTACCAAAATTGAATCATGAATCATGAAGATAAAACACAAAACAAAAAAACACCTAAGCAGGTCAATAAGAAACAATGAGGTTGACACAGCAATAAATATGTAAATTAGTGCAGCTATCATGGAAATCAATATGCAGATTCCTTGAACCTAAAAATGGTGCTACCATATGATCTGGCTATACACCACTCCTCAGTATTCATGGGAAGAATTAAAAATTAGCATACTATAGAGATACCTGCATACCCATGTTTGTAGTGGTGCAATTCACAATAATCAAGCTATGGAATCAGCCTAGCTGCTTGTCAGGTGACAAATGTACAATAAAAATGTCACATATATACAAAATGGAGTCTTATTCAGCCATAAAGAATGTAAGAAAATAATTTGTACTCAGAAAAAAATTTTAAAACGTGACATAGAAGTAGAAGGAAGACTATGAGATGTGAGGAAGTGAAACAAGGAAAGGTAAGGCGAGATTATAAGGGGTAGAAACGATCGATGTGTATTATATGCATGTGGGGATTATGCCAAAATGGAACCTACTGTATGATTCATATACACTAGTAAAAATGTAAATAACACAAATGTACAAATATTAGAAAGAATACTTCCAATGTGAAAATACCTTCCAGATCAACCCAGAAGAATATTTTTAAAAAGCTCAAAACAGTAAGCAAAAGAAATTACTTTAAAAATGCTACAAGAAGGAAAGTTAGGTAGCAGAGATCCATATAGCTAGAAAACAGTGCGATGCAATAACTTCAAAATTCTGAAGAAAACCAGATATAATTTTTTAACCAATCTATTGATCAACGATGATAGTACAATAAAAATTTTCAAAAATATAAACAAAAAATTACTTCTCATACATTCTAAGAAAATAACTAGAATGTGCTCTATCAAAAGTTAAGCCAAGAGTAAGACGTAAGAGTTCAGGCTAAGGCTAACACTTGGGGTGACACCAAAGGAGACACTCCAGGACACCTGCAGACCTTCAAGACAACCATCGTTACAGACTGGCCTCCAGCAGGGCTTCATACGGTCAGTGGGCAGGACAAAC
Source organism: Dinomys branickii (assembly GCA_004027595.1). NCBI lineage: Eukaryota > Metazoa > Chordata > Mammalia > Rodentia > Dinomyidae > Dinomys > Dinomys branickii. The sequence continues at coordinate 19,867 of PVLD010006510.1, read as the reverse complement.
AAATAAACGGCAATGTTCTAATAGTTTTGACAGTGTACAAAGAGGAACTTACCTGAGCCCACGTCTTTGTTTTCCTTTTGACTTTCTAGTCATATAAAGAATATTCCATGTAGCTATAACTTCTCCCTCCAACTGCAGTTCCGCAGAGCCAAACATTCCTCAGAGCCGTGCACCTTCCTCCTGATCAATTTCCAATGCCAGCTTGTCATGAAGGCTGTCTCAAAACATTCACACATCTCTCCCTCCCCAGCATACAGTTTCTCAAATCCAAAATTTTCTGCTTTGTACTCATCACTCTATCCACTATGGTATATATTTATTTATTGACCACCAACTTGCCATGCAAATACAGGCTCCAAGAAGGCAGAGGAATCTTGTGTCTGTTCCTTTGAATGATATACAGTAGGTGACCAAAATATATTTTTTGAATAAATGGTCAACAGTTTAAAAAACAATCAGCAAAATAAAAATTAGGCCAACTGCAGAAGAAATGAAGAAGCTGTGAAGTAAAAGGAAATAAACATATACGACCTGTGCATGTGAGGCAAATGTGGTAACCACTACACTACAGAAACCACCACGACTATTTGTGTATGTTCAGAGGCGAACACTTAACAATTAAAATAATGAAAATACTGCCTGTGAGTTAATCTAAACCTTACTCTGTAACTAATAAAAAGACAACAAGAATAATAGAAGTTGATCTCCTTTGAACATCATAGCAGATAATTTCTAAGTTCAGTGACTCACAAAATGGTAATACTGTGTATACTTTTGAAAACATAACATGAGAAAAGCAGCTTAAAGGGTTGTAAATGGTAACAGTAGTTCATGAGACTACTATTTTATTATATATGATGCACATATCATTTGATAAAAATAAAGTCAGGCATTTACTTAAAAAATATTCCATAATTTTAAGAAAGTTTGATTGTTGGTAATTCATATCATAGTGACTATTACACAGTACTCCATATATATTTGTTGTATGAATAGATGGATATTGACTGCATTAAAAACATGGGAAGTAGCTTCTAGATTTCACATCAAAATACACAGAAGTTTTTGACAAAAGATAAAATGCTTTATAATGACTTTTTACAAATATAAATCACTAGCAAAAATGAAAAACATAAACACTTTAAAATTATGGCCAGGAAGTATAAGACAGAAACTAGTTGTTGTAAATTACATTTAATAACTATCTACTGCCACCTAGTGACTACATCTGTAAGTACTGCCTGGTTAGCAACTGGAAAGCAGCTTCTCATGCTCAAACTACAGTAAAGCGAAGATCCACAGCCATCCTTCCATCTCAACTCACCAGCTGAATCCTGAACAGGAATATAAATGCAAAAGAAAAACAGGCAGCAAAGCTAAAGTATTTTATTAATAATTTATTGTCAGTAAGAAAGACTGGCTAATGGTAGTTTTTAGTAAAAACCTTTACAAGACCATTGCATCACAAATATACAGACACTATAAAAACTGTGTCATGGTGGTTTTGGTTCTAAACAGGTATGCAGAAGGTCCCCATTACACTTTCCAATAATGAAAAATGTTTATAATTGCAAAATACAGCAACCAATTTTAAGACATGTCCATGTATTAGATCTTTCCTCTTCCTGTATGTACAGCTAGACATAAACGATTACACTGAAATGTATTAATGACTTGGCATACTTTAGTGAGAAGGAACATACAGTAAAACCCTGGTTATATTAAAATCAGGGTGCTAGGTCATGACACTAACACCATCCAAATTCAGCTGAAAACAAATGCACAAAATATCTTGAAAAATCTAGTTAAAACTATGAAAAATCAAATCTGTACATAAAATTTACAAAAACAGGACAAGAAAAATTAAAATAATCAAATCTATATAAATACATGAATCATGCTAACAGGATGATAAGACTGATTTTTGTTTCATTATTTTAACAGAGACACATGTAAATACAAAAAGATGTTCAGAAATGGCACAGCCACTGAAAATCTCACCGAGTTACAGTAGGTCAGGACACAGGAAATGGCTAACATATCAAGAGGTGTGTGACTCAGTGCAGCCATGCCCATTTTAGCTCACCGAAAAGAAGCGCATAAGCACTGCTGCAAAGAACAATGCAGATTACGGATATAATCTGTAGGTTTGTCAAAGTCCAGGCACTTTGGGGGGGAGTGTGAGCGTCAGACTTCTGTGTGTTGCTGGGACTCTAGTGGAGGAATGGTTACCTCTTCAAAGTGGGCCTCATCTCCACTCTCATAGTCACTCATCATGACCTCAGACTCCACTTCACAGCACGCTGACACATCAGAGCAGGAAGCTGTGGAAGCGTACACAGACATGGGCATGTTTTCTACAGCGGGAGCGTCGAAGTTTCTTTGATACCCTGGAGGGTAAAGGGCATGAGGTTCTCTACAAGTAATGTTCTCGCCAGTGCCCTTTTTTTGAGGTTCAGACATATCCACTGGATAGAAATTGGGCAGATACTGATTCAAGTTGAACCTCTGCCGACTTCTGGATGAAGACCCCAAGCTACCTGCAGCAGGCATATCTCTGGGTGGGTGTATAGACTCGAACTGATCGCTGAATTCCGGAGGCAATGGCGGGAGCTCATCAGATGCAGGGAAGTCTTCTGGTGGTGGCGGAAAATCACTTTCAATGTCATAGCCTCCAGGGTAATAGTCAGTGTCGATGGCATTTGGATCTGCTGAGTATAGGGGAGTGTGCTCGTCGATCACCTCATAATTGGGGAATTCCTGTATGTCTGGCAGAGGGACACTAGGCATCCAATCTGACGTATCCCAGTGGTACCCTGCGTAGGGAGAGAACAAAGATTTCAGTATATTTTATCCTAAGTTTCCATGCCTTGGAAAAAGAGTTTAGTGTGTCAAAGAAACAAAGATGCACAAGTGTTTCTGTTCAAAGCTCATTCCTCTGTAATTTGCAGGTTTAGTACACACTTAATATTTAAGGAAAAGAAGAGTCCCAGCAGAAGCAATCTATAGCAGCTAAACGACATGCACTTTTCTGCAGACAATTCAAATTGCCCTTTCTCTTGGCCTTTGTCACTTACAACTTACTGCACTATATGAAGAAAGTTCTAGTTGCATCTTTAAGACATTATTCCTTTCAGAAAGGAGGAGTCTCTAGTGAGTAAAAAAATACCAAATGTTACTAGATCTATAGTCCTTGTCAGTAAAATACTAATCAACACTTGTTGAAGTACTAAAAGTAACCTTCACTATATTAAAATTTAGAAAGTAAACTTTCTTTATAATAATGTAGTTAAGTGTAATATTGAAAGTGGTACTGCCTTCCTTCAACAGAAGGCAAGCTGGAAGGGTGTTCTGAACTGTCTATAGAAAAGTGCATGCAGCTTAGATGCTGTGCACAGCTTCTGCTGGAACTCTTTCTTTCCTTAAATTCCTAAAACAACAAGTTATCTTTAGACAGGTATGTTTCAAAGCATGCTTCCACATCAAGCAAAATACAACCAAACAAGTGTTGGAAGAGAAAAGTTTTTGATAGACTACAACAATCTTTACTATTTTAAAAAGGATCAAGGATCATTGTAGATTATATCATCATTATTTTTCTAAACCTCCCAATTTCAGGACAGTTTTTTTCCTTCTTAGGACTTTGAGAATCCTCTGAGAGCAGGAAAAGGTTAGTTGAGATGTGCCTCGCACGCAGTGCCTAACAACCAGGGACATGTGTGCTGCTGCAAACATGGGGCGGCAAGCGAAGCAAGTCAGCACTGCAGGCGAACCATGACCCAAGGCTTTTAGTGATTATCAATGAACAACTGGCATGCATAAGTCACCTCTTGATTTGCTGAGGTCAGGAGCAGCCAAAGATTCTTTTGGTGGCAAAGTAGAAAGAAAAGAAAACATTGATAATTAAAACAGACAGCTGAAAAGGCAACCCAAGTAAGCACATGGTACAATGTAAACTGTTTGCAAAGGCCCAGTCAGCCATATAGCATGTCTCTGTGCTACTCTCTGTGAAAACTACAGATGGCTGAGAAACTTATGCAATACAAATAAAATGGGATCTGGAAAGAGAAGACAAAGATGAACGATGATAAAATAGAGCCTTTGGAAGGACACTCAGGTATTTTATTTTCCTTGTTTCTGACAATTTCAAACTGAAAGCAGTTTTCTTAGGAATAAGTCAAACCCACAAGCTCTAATAAAACACGAACTCATCAGGTTTCTTGCGCATGTATAACCCAAATACATACACAGAATGTTCACATACTTCACAGCACATCCTAACTTTCAAAAGCATGAAATTCACAAACAAATCTTAAAAATGAAGACTGGTAACTTTTGTTACTAAACAGGCAATCAATGACCCTTACATTTTAAGCTAGCTTTCAATTTTTGAATTCAGTTTACACTTCTTGGATATAAAGAAAATGTTTTTTTCCCAGTGGACAATGCAGTGAAAGAAGTCTCTAAATTCTGCTTCTTTAAACTCCATCAGTATTTAAAGTACTATCAACACGTTAAAGTAAAAGTCACTAGCGAATAGTCTTCAGATTCACTAAGCAAAAATATGGTACTTCTTAGGAAAATAAGATTCATGAGTAACTAACAACAGTGACACTTCAGCCCTGCCTCTCACTGTCGAGTGTGGCAGGAAAGCATCCTTCTCCCTAGGGCTTAACACCTAACATCTTGAGAGCACACATGGCCTAGTGAAAAGGACCCACTGAGGTTCGCGGTCGTCTGTGTACCCGTGACAGTTTACACAGCAGTTCTCAAACTCTGACTCCGACAGTGGGAATATCAGGATTAAATGGGATTTTGGTTAAAAGTGTAAATACTCGAAGGCTCAACCCAGGCCTACTTGTTTAGAAGCATTGGTGTGGGGAACTGAGCCACTCAGTCTCTCATCTCTATTGTTCTACAATTGGAAAACCACGAGCCTCGGCCTCAGCTTGCCATTCGTCTACCTGCAATGAACTAATAAAGAACTAACACGTTAAAGGGGTAGTTAGTGTCTTTTCTTCTACTTTCGAAGACATGAAGCTTCATACTAAATGATTTTACTAAGTTAAATATGAAAACGTACCCTCTTCCATATTCTACTATTTTCTTTCATCAGATTCAGAGAAAAGTCAAAGTCAGGTTTTAGGTAATTATAAAAGCTTTATGGTATTTAGTCTTATTTCTATAGGGCTTTTTGTATTAAAAGTTTTAGGTAGTTAATATTGTTGAGCTAATTTTTAGCGCTGTATCATTTAAAGATTAACTGTTGAGTCCTATAGGTTGCCTGTAATGTCAGTATAAATCACTACAAATGGCAAAACGGAGAAAAAGACACAGCACACATAGATATTTTTGCAATGGACCTGGATTATGAATATACACATCTTTACAACTTAAAGAGAACTTTCCCAAACCACAATCTGGTTTTTATAACATTACAGCTGCCAAAGCACAGCACACTCCAGTGACAATCACTGCAAAACACAAATACAAAGCGAAAGCATTTATATGACGGTACCTTCTCTGTTCACCATGTCAACTGCACTGTTGACAAGGTGTATTACAGTCACTATGGAAGCTTGTAAAAAGGTACAAAAGCAGTCAATTAGGAAAGTCTTAGAAAATAGTGCATGAAATAAAAATCTTAGTACTATGCAATTTCTGCCCTATAATTTAAAAATGTGAAATTAATGCTTAAATACAACCATATATAAAAAAAAAATACAACCATATAATGTAATTTTGCATGCCCTCTGTATTCCCTGAGTTATATCTCAGACTGTTCTAATCAAATTACTTACTACTATTAATAAAAGTAATAAAGTAACCATGTTTTATTGGAATTTAGGCTGAATTTTTTTAGCTACACTTCTTTTTACAATTACAATTATGGATTGTGTTGGGACAAAACCATTCTTTTCACGTCTTATGGGCAAGTAACTTTATATTCAATGAATTTGTACACTGTCGGGGGCAGGATTTAAGGAGGTGCACATGCGACACAAATACAAATGGCCTGGGCTCTGTGTGCTCTCACCCCAGACTTCGGCTTTTAGCAGAGAGACTGACAGCTGGTGAGCTGATTCTAGCAGTGGGTATGGACTATTTGAGTATTTCCTGTGTAAGTATCTTCATTGTCTGCGTTTCAGATTGTTTTAAATGATGTTTGCAAGATAAATCTGTGTGGACAGGGCAAACAGAAAGATAGCTCGAAAAGCTGCCCACACTCTGATTTGGGAACCTGCGATTATGTTACCATAAAGGGACTCGACTGACATGAACAGGTTAAGGACTCGAGGAGGAGGAGACATCTTCTGCAGATGAACTGAGAAGGATCTTTTCCTTGTTTAGAAGGAAAGAATCTTTCCTGGTTGTGGCTGGAAGGAGCCAGGACTATGCCTACAGATAAACAGTGAATGCCGCGTTGCTGACTTTGAAAGAGGAAGAAGATGTAAGTCAAGGAATATGGGCATCTCTAGAACCTGGAAAAGATTTTTCTCCACAATTTCCAGGGAAGAACACAATTCTACTGACCCCATGAGACACTACAGAGCTATACAATAATTATTTATTTATTTATTACTATTATTTATTATAACAATTAATTATTTTTCAATAATTATTTGTGTTCCTCTCAGCCACTAAATCAGTGGCAAATTCTACATAATAGGCTTAGAAAACATTAAAATGTAAGCACAGACTCATTACAGACTAGTTTTATGATTGATTACGGCAATGACGAAAATACCAACACCACTATAAATGTCTTTTCCTTGCACTGTATTGGCAACTAGTATTAATAACCAATTTGACTACAATTTGTCAAAAGTGCTGGGAAGGGTTATGGAGAAGAATGTGGTTTCAACAAAAAGAACTAGAAAAAAGACTGACATGATATCACATGTAACATGCTTGTAAACAGGGAATGAAAGGAACGTACTTTGGAAAAAGGCTCTACACTCCATGATGGGCTACGTGACCTTAAGAACTATCTAATGCAATGTACTGTGAACTGTATTACTCTGAATTATGGGATATATTACTCTGCATCAGATAATTACCAGTAGCAGATTATTTCTTTCCACTAGTGAAATATCTGTAATATATAAACATTACATTTTTACCCCCAAAATATAGTTAAACCTATAATTTCTGAGATTCAAAAATTTCCACTAAAAACCTACTTTGTTGTGTTAATGTCTTGACAACTACCTACACTGGTATGTGTTTATAAGCTGAACCTGGTTACCAATGCAACTTACTCTAGGGAAATCAGATAAAACACAAATGGTGTCATGGATCCCACTGCCAAACCTTCTTCATTAGAAATATAATCAAACTTACTAGCAATCTCTTAAACTGTGCTCTCAGTCAGTACGCTCTGATCCAAATGGGAGCTGGGGCCGCAGTGAGGTTGGGGAAGAGACAAATAAAACCTTGTAATACCAAAGGTGCGACCAAAACTGTACATTTTAGACTATCATATCTCTTCTTAGAGGGTGCATGAGTGTGTACTAAGTGTGACCAAAAAAGTTGTTTGCAGAGTTTCTAAAAATCCCACAAAACTTTTTATAACATTTACTGCTACACAGGAAAAAGTAGTAACAAGTATAGTCAATTAGATAGAAATTATTTTTCAATTAACTATACTTTCTTCCCTAGTACTGATACTTTGTTACAGTTAAAAAATCTACTCAAGAACACTTCAAATATATTCCCCCAGATGTTCATGCACACATGTACACCGCGTTGTTTAAAAGTGGCCCAAGTGAAACATGGGAACATTTTAAACTGCATTAGGGGACCTAGAGCCCTGCACCAGGATCTAACATAATGCGCGCCGTGTTGCGCACAGCCACCAAGCGACACAGCACTGCAGTGCTCCCACACTCACCGTTGTCATCACACGACTCGGACTGGAAGGAGCTGAGGGACTGCACTTCGGACAGGCTCTCCCGGGCACTGTACGGTTGAGAAGGCTTTTCCTCCAGAGGTTTCTTGGAAAGACAGGGATCAAGATCCACCACTTTAGCTGAAAAGAAGAGACGAGAAACAAACGGGAAGCTCCACGTGGGCCAAGACTCTTACGCTCACTGTTACTGACATTTATTTAATAAATGGGCAGGGGGGAGAGGGGAAGGGAAGGGAATGAGAACATCTTAATACTTTTAATACTTCTACTTCCTCTGGCCACATTTATTTAAAAAATACTTCTCTCCAATCACTCTTTTCTATTTAATAAAGCCCTACTTGATCATAGTTGAGACCTCTGAGTTATAAAAATTGTTTTTCCAGAGTATCGACTGGAATGTGACTAGATGTAATTGCTTTTTAAAAGGACATCATAGTCAAAATGCCCAGCCAGCTCTCAAGACATCCGGAAGTGTTTCCCCGCTGTGGGGATTTCAGACTCTGAGCTCCCCTCTCTCTAATAAAGCCCAACACTTTTCTTGAAGCGCAGGTGGCTATGGCACAACTTGCAACCTCACTCTGTCTCAGGGAGGTGTTAGCGCACGAAGAAAGTTGTTCTTACTGTCGTAGTCGAAGTCCCAGCTGGGCTTCTGTATGGAGTCACTGTCAGAAGGGGAGTTCGAAGGAGGTGGGGGAGGCAGGTTTGGGGCAACGCTGCAGACAGCCACCGCCTTCCGGTGCCCGTGCATGGACTCGGGGTTAAAAGTGCTGAACTCAGGGTGCTCTGGGATAGCAGATCCTTCAAAGGAGTTTCGGTCAAGATTGTTTCTAGAGTCACTGGGAATGCTTGGCGTGTAGGAAATAGGACGAACAGGCACCTGGGGTGGTATGTCTGAGTAAATGTTCTTATTTAGCTTTGAATCAAAATACGGTCTTTGCAAGAAAGCTGTGGTTGGTCCCAAATGTTTGTCTTCAGGTTCAGCCTGGTGTTTCCTCTTCCGACTAATCATTTTGCGGCAGAGGACAAACACCACCACCAGCAAAAATATTCCTGCTATGAAAACGATGATTCCTATTCCCTCAGCTAATCCAATATTCCATGGAGTCGACACGTAGTGATTGGGTGTGGCCTCCTCACAGTGTTTTCCTCTGTACTCGTGGCTGCAATTACAGTGGTAGGAGCCATGTGTATTCTCACAAAGGGCCCCATTATGGCAGGGGTTTCCAGCACATTCATCAACGTCACTCTGACACCTGCCAAAAAGGACACTTGTGAAGTATTTCAGCCCAACAGTAGCTCAGAAACTAGGAACCGAAATCCACCCTTAACAAGATTATGCTAGAACAAAACCAAATATGAAGCAATCAGAAAATACAACGGCAACCATACTGACAAAACATTCTGTGATAATCACTTGATTCTGTGCTTTGAATGTAAATGAGGGGACAAACTATCATGCGAATATTTAACTGCCACTTTTCTAGGATTCAACAGATTAATAAATCAATCCATTAGGCTAGACATTGGTTTGTTTCTGGTTCTGATGGCTAAGCTCTCATTTAGAAATTGGGGGGTGTTTTGATGCAGGGTAGGCTAGATTAAATTTCTAAGAAACGGTTCCATCTTGGGAATATGACAGCTGCATGAAACATACAAAAAGTTAGAAACCCTGTTTTCTATTTTAACGTCATCCCTACTGGGAACTTCCCCAGGTTCCTCACCCCTGCGGGCTGTAAGAAGTCTGCTCTGCCTGTCCAAACAGGGCACGTGGTTCTCAAGGGGAAACCCACTTGCCCCTTCTCAAGCATTCCCTCCTCCTTTAATACAATTCCTCTTGGCCTTAATACTCACAGGCCTAAAACTCTGATTACTGACATATTTTCGTCAAATAATGTAAGATTATTCATTAACTGGAATTAAGAAAGTCAATTTCACAAACCAAGGCCATGTGACCATGGCAAATTTCAGCATTATAAGCACTTTAAGAGCAAAACTACATAAAATATCTGCAAGAGAGTCGCACTAACAGCCACTTAATCAGACTGAGAGCAAAGCCCACCTAAATGCACTACTGCAGACACTGAGAGAAAATGTGTATTGAATCATTTTTTCAAGCTGAACTGATGAATAGTCTAAAGTAAAATGACATCCAAAACTGATATATTTCATTCACTTTTTGCGATGTACACAGCAGGCATTTCCACGCCTCACTTGTATCACCCGGAAAAATACTAACCACATTTCAGGGTTATGGAAAGGATTATAAAAGATACTGAGAGTTGAAAAGGGTTCCAGATGCCACGCCGATGTCAGTTGTGGCACATTATGGAAAAGGTTATTGTCATCGTCGCTTTCAAAGACCGATGAGTTCAGTGTCCCAAGTGTCTGCTTTCAGAGAGCACAATAAACTCGCTCACGGATGTGCACTGGTTGCCTGCAAGAATCCACATGTCCTTCCCTTACAAACAGTATCTCTAAAGTGTAAGTAGGCTTTTGAAGTGTAATACCCTTCTCGAAATTTTCTTTTGAAGAGGAAAAAAGATAAATTATCAAAATGCCAGCGAGGAGTATCAAACTATGGAACAAGTAGTCTGAATTAACAGGTTTGACCTATCTGCTAATGAACATGATACCAGAGAACAGGTATAAATATAAATCTTAACAGAAACCACTTACCTTTCTCCCCTAAAACCTGAATCACACTGACAAACAGCACCATCCAAACTGTCAAAACATGTTCCACCATTTTTACAGGGCTCATCTTTGCAGTACGGGCTAAGCTGGCATCTGCAGAACAACAAAAAATATTCATAAATCTCATGAGCCTATTGCAAATAAAGCAAAGCACACAACATTAACTGAAGAATTAAAGCCTTTTTACATGCAGAATTACATGTTTAAAAAAGTTTAATACTACAATTCATTCTGGAAGTTAAGAAACACACACATACCTTTGACCAGTGTATAATCCTCTACACTGGCAAACAAAGTCTCCATTGTCTACCACACAGGTACCACCATATAGGCAGGGGTTGGAGGAACAAGGATTGACGCTCACCTCACAGTATGTTCCTATGTATAAGGCACTGCACTTGCAGTAATAGCCTAAATTAGCAAAAGGAAACAAGGTCTTGTTATTCAATGACTCAAAAGAACTATAATTACAACAGGTTTATCTTTATACTTAAATGAAAATTTAGTCTGAGATCTATACAAACTAGTAAAATTCTCATTTTCTCTGGATAAAGAGTTGTCTATATAGAAAAGCATTCCACTATTGGAACAGGCTGAATATTCCCTATCCCAATGTCAACACTAGTGATCAATTGGACTTTAGAGTTTTTGGATTCTAGAATATCTGTGTAGACTTCTATACTGGTTGAACATCCTGAACCTAAGAAATTTGAAATATAAAATTTGAAATTTGGAGTGCCATGTTGGCACTCAAAAAGTTTTAGATTTTAGTTTTTTAATTTTCAGATTAGGGATGCTTTCTGTACAACCAAATCAAAGATCTGAAGTAAGAATTCCTAACCGGTTTTAATCACGATTTATGTAAGTCCAGTCACACAGTGCAGGAGCAAATCACCCTTTGCCTGAATGTGTACATACAATACTACTTAAAGTACCAACTTACTTGCAAACTAGAATCATATGAGGATTAAATGAGGAAATGAATGTGAAAAGCCTTTGTCAATCCTATAAAAAAGATCAGCAAGTTTGTCCAAATAAGTACACAGAATACCAGACTCTACTCTGTAAGATTGTGACCTTTGGGTAATGTGATAAACTATTTCCAACTATTCGCCTTTGGGAAACACTGCAATGTAGTATTTCCTCAACTTCTTTAAGAAGTTGATCATGGCTATGGTATATATCTGTCAAAGGAACCAACACTGGGAGCTGGGAGTCTGAGAGGTCAGTGTGTAGCACCACACTTCTTTTCTCCAGTGTCAGTGATCACAGCAGCACATCTCAGGGCAGTGCCTTTCTTAGCCTCATTTTTAACGACCATGCAGTCAGCCTCCTTGCTGCCCTGATGTGGAGAGGTAATCAGCATGAGCAGAACAGAAGCTTTTGCTGTCTTACGAGATTTTCAGAGGGCTACAATGGAGATAACTTGGCCTACTCTACCAGCTTTAGTGACCAACACACTTTCCAAAAACAACAGAAAACCAAATTCTTTGAAATTACTTTCAAACTATTATTTTTTTTTTTAATTTTTGCTCTATCAGTTACACTAAGGTCTATTTAGAAGGCATAATGGCTGTCACTTTTCTGTCTCCTATTAGTACTTAGAAGCAGCCCAACAGAAGTCCAGGGTAGATGCCGCACAGCACACTACTGCACTAGGGCCCTGAGACAGATGGGCAGAGCCACACTTCAGAGGGATTTGAGGCCTTCCAGAAGATCCTAACACTGCCATTTCTCACTACTGGCAAGACTCTGGGAGGCTCTCTGGTGAGCAACTGAGCAAATGATGACACAAAAAAACAACAAAACTATGGGATAATAATTTCAAATTTCCCCGGGTCGGCATCTGTGGGGTGAATAGTTCAGAGTTATCCATGCTTTGCCTGGTACAGGATCAGTTGAGTATGGAAACATATCTTGCTCAGACTTGAGATATGACTGCAGACACTCAGCAGCCACAGGCACAGTGCTCTCCAGCCCAGCTGCTGGGAAAAATTCGAAGCCCTGCTCTGCTCTCTTTTAACACATTACCACTGACTTGTGACTGTACTTTTCATATGATGTTAATCTGATTGCGCTGTTTGAACAAGGGTACAAAAATTTAAAGTGCTGAGGAATTTAGAAGTGATCATGACATCACGAAGCCTACCTCCAGTAGGTGACGGGTGGCAGATGCCTCCATTCTCACAGGGGCTACTAGAGCAGTCTTCTGAGGCTGTTAACAAGCACCCAGGAGATATATCCACTGACTCTTCAATGTGCGCATAGCTTCTCGGCTTGCTATTCAAAGGCAGTTCCTGCCCATTCAAATAAATGGAATCCATACAACCCCTAAAACCATTACCAACTTGGGGGCTTCTTCCATGCCTTGTTCCTTGCTGGCGGATGTGGCCACCAAAAAACACATAGTTATCCAGGTTTAGGGTTTTCAGAGTCCCTGGGGCTGTGCCTGATGCAGTGTGGACTTGGTCTAGAACCAATCTAGCATAGTTTCCATTCACTTCAAGAGACACAGCATGCCACTCCCCATCATTGACCTGAATGCTTTGAACAGAGACAATGCCAGGGCCACTCCCGCAGTCAAATTTGTATTGCAGTCTTCCATTATGAATCTACAATAAAAAAATATTTTGCTGTTTACATTAATCTCACAGAACCTTCAGTTAGTCTCTGACCAAAAGTGTATATAGGAGAGGTATGTCTGGCAAATGAAGGTAAAAACAGAAAGCCTTGCATTAAGTACTATAGGACAAAACTCATCTCCCATTGTACAATAATAAAAATGGGTCCTTTACGGATACTGTCAACCGCACATCAAAAAGCAGCATGAAAAAAAAAAAAAAGCAGCATGGATGAGACTTGCAACTAAACACACCCCGGCACACAAAATTTACACAGAAGCACAAACCACATACACAGAGCATAAAGCTGAAATCATGTTTTAAAACAAAAGAGTGCATCATAATTATCACTTCAAACATATAAGAAAACTCTACAAATTTACTGTTGGCTACAGTTTGAATGTTAACAGTCACATACAGCTAAAAATGTAAAAAACACAAGTAAATCTCTATGATCAGGCAGAGCAAAAAAGAGCTTCTCATCCCACAATGCATAAAACCTGTACAGGTATAAACAAACTCTTTAAATGTGGGAGTCACTCATCTGGCTTACTTGATTTTTTTTTAAAGTGGACTGTCAGAAAATAAAATTTATAATTTTTAAAGTCTGCTACAAGGGCTGGGGATATAGCTCAGTGGAATAAGCGCTTGCCTAGCAAGCTCAGGGTCCTGAGTTCGATCCCCAGTACTGCAAAAAAGAAAAAAAAAAAAAAAAAAAAAAAAAAAAAAAAAAAAAAGAACAAAAAAAAAAAAAAAGAACTCATTTGGGCTGGGGATATAGCTCAGTGGAATAAGCGCCTGCCTAGCAAGCGCAGGGTCCTGAGTTCGATCCCCAGTACCGCCAAAAAAAAAAAAAAAGTCTGCTACAATCTCAGGTACAAAAATACACAGAGCAGCCAGGCATAATGGTGTGTGTCTATAATCCCAGAACTCTGGGAGGCTGAAGCAGGAAGACTGTCACGTGAGGCCAGCCTGGGCAACTTTGCAAGACCATTCCCCAAAAAATGAAAAAGGGCTAGAGATATAGCTCAGTGTGAAGGCCCCTAGATTCAACCCCAGAACTGTTAAACATAAAAACAAAAACCCCTGCATAAACACATACCTCCAAGATACTGTAATCAGTTCCTCTGGCATACATTACAACTGCATGGGTAGAATAGGTTCTGAGCCTCATGGTCAATTTCATCTCTAATTTGTTTTCATTTTCCATTAGGCGGTATTTCACAAAGCTATTTCCAGTAAATGTTATGGATGAACTCCCTGTGAATCACAAACAGGAAAAGTTGTGTCAGAGCCAAATTTAAGCAAATTTTTAAAGTGTGCTTTCTCCCCCTTTGAGACTGATGCTTTTTATTTAAGATGATAACATTATAAAATTAAATTTCTATGTGAAAATGTCTTTTTGCTTAATAAGTAGCATAGTGTAACTGATTCTCCATCTGGAGGAGAAAAAAACTATCCTATTACAAATAAATTCTAAAGTAATGAAAGATCTAAATATAAAAATGTTCAATCTAGAATTATAATGTAATTTAACAAATATAATTATATACTCTCAAGGTAGTTTGGCAAACCTTAAGCAAAATATAAAGCAACTGCCATTCTCCAAAGAAGATGAAAATGATATAAATCTCAGAGGGGAAAACTGGCTAAGCACAATTATGGAGAAAGGACTAAGTAAAACACAATTTCCAAAGTAACAAAGATCTATTTCACAAATCAAAAGATCAAAACCATAATAAGGGAGACTGTAATAAAGAGAATGTTTGTAGTCATAACACACAAAGAGCTGTACATACTGATAAAAAAAAACCCAAACAATTAAACAGTTAAGCCAGAGAAAATGCTATTAAGCAACATACAAATGAAAAGATAACTTTCACAAGTAGCCAGACAGTAGAAAATAAAAATTATTAGATGTCATTTCATGCTCATTTGAAGGAGGAATTTTTTTCTTTTAACTGAAAGTCTTCAGCATTGGCAAGAGAACGGGGAATGAGACCTTCATACATGACTGGATGAAGTAAGAACTGACTCGACTTTGTAGGAAACTAACATAACGATGTCTTTAAAAATTTTAAATGTGCTTTATCTTTGATGTACCAGATCCTCATTGTAGACTCTACTATAACAAAAATGAAAATACCAGAACATGTAAGGTTAAACACAGAAGGACTTTTTTAACAGAAATGTAACAACTGGAATGTGCACACATAAGGAAAACATTGACTAAACAGCAGCAGAGATACGCTGGAAAACACTTGCCGCCATTATGAAGGGTAGATTCACACGCATGGCTTAAGAACATACCCTTAATATGCTACTACCCTGAGGAAGCGAGAAGATGGAGCAGTGTGAGGCAAAGCACACTTGAGAAAGAAAAATCTGTAACACCATGTTTTTATTCTAACAAGGAAAAAATTGTAAGAAACACTAAAGTGATTTTTTGAAATGAAATTGTGTTTGGTCATTGAGTTCTCACCTGGGCACTGACCAAACCTGCCCCCAGGACAGACGCAGGTGTACCTCTCCTCTCTGGGGCCAGGGACACACTCAGTTCCTGCAGGGCATGGACTGTCCTCGCACCCATGTTGCACAGGTGGGCATTTCCCATCTTTATTTAAAGAAAAGGGGGAGAGGGTGATTACATGAATTTTAGGCAAATGAACTTTCCTGCAGCCATCCAAGGCTGTGCGCCTTTGTCAGGTACCACGTATCTCACCTGTGCAGAGACACACGGCTGCTCGACGGTGGCGAGGAGTCACAAAACTCAGTCTAGCTGTGCTGTGTGTTGACATAAAATTTTCATCCACAGAAACCTTTTCATCACAGAATTTCCAAGGGCAATCCAGGCCTGCACAGAGCTTCTGGAACACATCCAATATCCTAACACCAATGATTTCCTCAATATCAGTCACAGAAGAATTTATCTTGTGCAAAAGTTGTTTGGTTGAAACCTGGGTACTACTGGATTTCTCCACAAAAAGTAAGACATCCAGATGTGGGTGTGGCTCCGAGGGCTGCAAGCTAACAATCTGTACATCGTTCCTGCGCACACCCAGGATGTTTCGTAACGCCCGCTGGAAGTTGCGCCAGTAGTCACCGACAAACTCCTCTGGAGTGAGATTGGCAAAGCGCACACTGATGGTGTGGTTCAACATCTCTTGTGTTACCTGTCTGATGTGCACTGTGATGTCAGCCACTGCTGTAAACTTCCCATCAGTTACGCTGACATTGAGAAGATACTGCCCTATATCGAGCCTCTTGTGTGCAATCAGTTTACCCCCCGTGCTGGAAACAGAGAACAGGTTGTCCACCTGGGGATCAAGAGTGTAAGTTAAAGTGTCATACACATCTTGGTCTGTGGCGTGAATCTTCCCAATGACACCACCAGAATATTCCTCTCCAAAAGTAGTAATGAAAATCTCTAGTGGCAAAATTGCAGGAGGATGGATGCTTTCCTCAATAACCCTGATGTCAATATGTGTCAAAGATGACAACTGCGGTTTTCCATTGTCTGCCACCTGTAAGAAAAATCACAGTTGTCTCTGCCAATGTTCACAACTTCTTAATAAATATATACTGTAAAAGTATATTTACTGTTCAAGTTTTTAAAAACTTGCCAATGCTTGACACCCATCTCTCCACATGAGATGCATAGGGCAAACAGAGTCTCTGCAGACCTTTTGCCAGTTCGGACCAAAGGTCAGGCCCTCACTGTCTTTGACGAAGTAACCAAACGAGCATGCGCTCTCCAGGTGAAGTGGGGCAGAAACAAGGGGGTGGGGAAGGAGAGCAGAAATCGTAACTGTGCAAATTTTTGTTTTCTCATGAAACATAAGCTGTTCAAATACAAAAAATAACCACCAAGTGGCTCTTCTATAAATCTGCCGCAAACCACAACCTTCAATACCTTCACATGCAGCAAGTAATGGTCCTTCACTTTCCTCTGTATGGCAGCTGCTGTCCGGAGGGCACCCTGCTGGCTCACGGCAAATGCTCCGTCATCGTTTCCGCTCACAATAGAAAAGAAGAATGGCGGGCCGTTGTGGGAAGAGTCCCTGTCTGTCACAACGAGCTGTAGGACACTGAAACCCACTGGCTTATTTTCCTGCACAAAATGAAAAACAGAACACAGTGAAAGTTTCTCAACATAAAATCTACTGTATATGGTAAGGGAACATGAAGGTTTTATTGTAATATAACATACACAGAAAACAAAGGCTGACTGCTGATTCCCCTGGAAGTGAGAAATAAGCTCAGGAGGACAGCAAGGCAGAGGACGGCGGAGAGCGAGTGCGGGAGGGGATGTGACGAGAGGAAGGATGTGGCAGAGGAGCGGGCCGCTAACAGGAAGAAGAGCCAGGCGAAGGAGCAGAGTTGGTCAAAGAGATGGAGTTGAAGAGTCTGGAGGGAGGATGAGCAGCACAGAGGAAGGTCAGGAGGGCGGGGGAGCTGCATCACGAGCAGCGGGGGCACGGCTACACAAAGCCTCAGGTCTTAGGACAGTGAGAATGCCATACCAGCCAAAGAACAAAGAGGGGAAATAAAACGGTGGGTGTCCCTTGAAAATGTTCTTTTAATACTGATGGAGACTATACTGTTCCTACTTCTCTACAACACTGTCTTTAAAGAAGAAAGCTACCTAAACGAACAAACGAATCTAGTGAAAGAGCTCAAAAGGGGTCCACGGATCCTTTGGCACGCAGGGCTTACCTGGATGACCACACTGTAATTACCCCTGGAGAAGGTCGGGGCGTTGTCATTGACGTCAGACACATCGATGTTCACTGTTGTGGTGTTGACTCTGGGTGGGCTACCATTATCAGAAGCTTGAATTGTGAGTGTGTAACCTGAAATCTTTCCAGAGAGGAGACTAAGAAAGCATGTTCATTCACACGAAGTCAATGAATTGACACTAAATGCCACCCTTTGTGGTATCCAGGACCTACAATTCCCTAAACTTCAAGTGGGTACATTGCAAAATACACGTTTTCTCAACAGAAAAACATGTCTCTCAAAGACAAACTCACCAAGTATTTTATCTTTAAAAACCTGCAGTTCTACTCCCAAACCCGAACGGGCACAAGAAGCCACGACCAGGAATTTTTGGAGACGGTGGACCAGAGCAAACTCAGAGAACGCGCTCCTCCGGCAGACTGCGCTAATCCACACAACTGAACGGGATCCTACTCAGAGCCCCGACCCCGCAGCCAGAGGCATCCTCAGCCAGAGAATGTCAGCGGCTCCTGCGAGAATGCCAAGGAGGAGGGGGAGCGCCGGGATCTCCTGCCAGCACGAATCTCGGAACAGGTGAGGCGAGTGAGCACCACAACAGGATTTCTGAGTCGGGAAGAAGCTTGACACAAGGAGATACATCTGAGCGGCTTTCCTGCTTGCATGATCCCAGGGTGAGTTGATTGCGCGCCCTGACCATTTTTTTTGAGTCGGGGAGAAACTCCGCCCAGCAAGGGACATATGAGCAGCACTTTTGACTGCATGGTCCCCGAGACGGAAGAGCTGGCTGGGCGCCCCGACGGGATTTTTCAGTGGGGGAGGAGCTCCACCCAGGGAGGAACACCTGAGCAGCCCCCTGCCTGCAGGGTCCCTGGGGTGGCGAACTGTTTATTTGCCCCAGCCAGGTCTCGGGGTAGGGAATAGCGAGGTCCACAAAGCAGCATCTGAGCAGCCTTTTAAGCGGATCTCTCAGCAGAAAGCTTATGGGATATTCTCCCAAAGAGAAGGAGTCACTGGAGCAGCCTCTGCTGCAGACCTTTGCCTACTGAACGGCCTGGGGAATTTACAACTCAACATTTTGAATCTGATACCCAAAAATGGGAAAAGAGAGGAAGAGAACACAGTCTCAGAACTCAACCCCACCCAGAACAAGTTCTGAATGCGAGGACACAGGGGAACCAGGAAGCCACATACCTGCAAGTTATGAAATGATTGCATCCGAAATGAAACAACTCCAACAGGCCATAAAAGAGCTTAAAGCAGAAATAAGCCACATACCTGCAATGATCTCTCAGACAAAAAACGAACTGAAAACAATAATGGAAGAAAAGTTCCGTACACATAGAGAAGAAATAGATAAAAGACTAGAAGAAAATAGGAAACAAATGGAAACGTTACAAGAGCAATTTAGGAATGAATTACCAAGAATGAAACAGGTCCAAAGAGAATGCCAGTATTTGAAAACTTACACTTGAAACCTTGCAAAACCGCTTAAATGAAACCAAAGATAGAATCTCAGACCTTGAAAACAGCATGGCAGCTTATGAGCGAGAAAGGACGGATCTCATAAAATCATCAAAGACACAAGAAAAATTAATCCAACAGCTCCAAGATGAGGCAAAACGTAACAATATTCGAGTTGCAGGAGTGAGTGAAACAGTAGGAGACCACACAAACGATATAAAAAGAATATTTGCTGAATACCAGAAAATTTCCCAAACAAGGTAAAAGATACTGAAGTTCAGTTAATCGAGGCATATAGAACCCCAACGATCCATAACCCAAAGAAAAACACACACAGGCATATAATAGTCAAGATCCCAGATATCCAGCAAAAGAACACAATATTAAAAGCTGCTAGAGAAATGAAACAGATCACCTATAAAGGAAAGCCCATCAGAAT
>PVLD010006509.1:44329-100132 GCA_004027595.1 Dinomys branickii | reverse complement strand
TTCCGCTTAAAAGGCTGTACAGATATTGGTTAGATACTCCCTACCTAGTGACCTGGGTGAGGTAAGACTGCTCCCCCACCCTCCCAGGGTTCCCTGCAGGTATAGGGATGGATCTCCTCCCCCACTCGGTGATCTGGTCGCGAGCGCCGATATCTCACCAGTTATTGGAGTCCCTGCAGGCATGAAGGTTCCAAGGTGCTAGTCTATCCTTTGGGGCTTTCTGCGCGGCCCGCCCGATGCACACGAAACGTGAGACCGCTGGGCGTTGCCGCCGCCAGAGAGCCGATCTCTGTCGGGAGTCGCCGGGGGGCTGCGCCGGTTCGGGAGGCGGGAGGGACCAAGCCGTCCGTGTTCTTAGGGAGTTAGGACCCAGCGAATCTTCCTCCCCGCTCCCGGCGTTTGGGGCCTTCCGCGCGGCTCGCCCGACACGCGCGAAACGTGGGATTGCCGGGCGTCTCCGCCGCTAACAAGCCGATCTCTGTCGGGAGTCCCCGGGGGGCTGCACCGGCTCGGGAGGCGGGAGGGACCGAGGCAGCCGCGCTCCCACGGCACTTGGACCGAGCCAAGCTTCTTCCCCGCGCGGATCGTCCCTGGCTCCCAGCGTCTGGGACTTTCCCACGTCTCGCCCCGGCAGCCTGGTCCGCCCTACCACATCTCCCCCGGCATCTCAGAGAAATACGCCCAGTTTAAACTTCCCAGCCGAGGTCCCGGCATTCACGCTTGCCAAGTCTGTCTCGAGCTGGTGGTGTTTATTAAGGAGGTTCGCTCCCTTGCTGCTCACCTTGTCGCCATCTTCCCCGGAGCCTCTGAGTGTTGATTTTGTATCCAGCCACACTACTGAATTTGATTATTAAATCTATAAGCCTTTCGGTGGAGTTTTTTGGGTCTTCTATGTGAGTATTATGTTATCTGTGAATAATGATGATTTCACTTCTTTCTTTTCTCTCCTTATTCCTTTTATTTCTCTCCCTTGTCTAATTGCTCTTACTAATATTTCCAGAACTATATTGAATAGGAGTGGTGACAGTGGACATCTTTGTCTTGCTCCTGATTTTAAAGTGAAAGTTTTCAGTTTTTGTTCACATAGTATGATGTTGGCTGTTGGTTTGTCACAAATGGCTTTTATCCTAGTGAAGAACAACTGCTGGGCCACCTGGGTAATTACGTGTCTATTTTATAAATAATGGCCAAACTGTTTTCCCAAGTAGTTGTACTACTTTCTTTTCTTTTTTTTTTTGCAGTACCAGGGATTGAACTCAGGACCTTGACACTTACCAGGCAGGTGCTTGTGCCATAGAGCTGTATCTCTGGCCCTTTTCCAAATGAAGTAAAGACCATTTATTCCTCTTTTTTGTAGGGTTTTTATCATGAATAAGTGTTGGACTTTATCAAAAGCTTTTTCTCCATCCGTTGAGATGATCATGTGTTTTTGTCTTTGGCATTATTGATATGGTATATGATATTCATTGATTTGCATATATTGAACCATCCCTGAATTCCTAAAATGAATCCCACTTTACCATGATGTATAATCCTGGTGATTTGCTGCATTCTGTTTGCTAGTACTTTATTGAGAATTTTTGCACTTATGTTCATTAAAGATATTGGCCTGTAGTTTTCTTTTTCTGGCTGGGTCTTTCTCTGGTTTTGGTACCAGGGTAATACTTGCCTCCAGGAATGAGTTGGGAGAATTCCCTCCCTTTCAGTTTCATTAAAGAGTTTGAGAAGAGTTGGTATTAAATCTCTAAATTTCTTGTAGAATTCACCTATGAATCCATGAGGGCATGGGCTTTTCTTTATTTGTAAGTTTTTATTATATTTTCAATTTTGTTGACTGATATTGAGTTATTCAGGATATTTTTATCTTCTTGATTCAGCTTTAGTAATTCATATATATCTAAGAACCCGTCCATTTCCTCTGTGTTTCCCATCCTACTTGAGTAAAGATTTTTGAAGTAGTTATTGATGATCTGAATTTCTACAGTATGTCGTGATTTCATCTTTTCCATTCTTTATTGCATGAATTTGAGTTTTTTCTTTCTTTTTTTGATAAGGTTGGCTAGAGGTTTATCAGTTTTATTTATTCTTTCAAAGAACCACCTCTTTGATTCATTAATTCTTTGTATTGTTTTCTTAGTCTCCATTGTGTTAATTTCTGCTCTGATCTTTATAATTTCCTCCCTTTTTTGGGCTTTGGGCTTGACTAGCTGTTTTTTTGTAGAGGCTTGAGGTGCAGCATAATGTTGTTTATTTGTTCTCAGTTTTCCTGATGTGGGAATTCACCGCTATAAATTTCCCTCTGAGGACTGCTTCCATTGCACCCTACAGGTTCTGATAAGTTGTATCTGCATTTTCATTTGATTGTAAATATTGTTTAACTTCTTCTTTAATTTCATCTGTGACTCATTGGTTGTTCAGATGGGTGTTATTTAGTTTCCATTTGTTTATGGAGCTTTTGTGATTTCTTTTGTCAATAATTTCCAATTTCATTTCACTATGGTCTGATAGTACACATGGGATAATTTCAATTCCTTTACATTTACTGAAGCATGTTTTATGGGCTAGTATATGGTCTATTTCAGAGAATTTCCATGTGCAGCTGAGAAGAATGTGTATTCTGATGTTATTGGTGGAGCACAGCAAATGTCTACTATGTCCATTTGTTCACAGGTTTAGTTTAGTTCTGTTATTTGCTAATTTTTTTGTCTAGTTGATCTATCTCTTTGTGACAATGGGTGTTAAAGTCTCCTGTTATTTTTGTGTTAGTGCTTATTTGATTTTTTATGTCTGTTAAAATTTGTCTGATATAGTTGGGTGCTCCTAGATTTGATGCATAGATATTTATGATTGTTGTCTCTTCCTCTTGCAATTTTCCCCTAACAAGTATGTAGTGACCTTCTTTATCTTTTTTGATCATCCTTGATTTGAATTTTACATTGTCTGCAAGCAGAATAGCTACCCCTTTTTCTGGGTTCCTGACACATGGAGTGTTTTTTCCATGATTTGACTTTCAGTGTATGAATTTCCTTTTGAGTTAAAAGTGTTTCTTGTATATAGAATATTGTTGGATCTACTCTGCCAGTCTGCTTCTTTGATTGGTGAGTTGAGGCCATTTACACTAATGGCTATAACTGATATGTGTTGGCCTATCTTTATCATGTTGTTTTCCCACTGGTGGTTCCCTACTTTTCTCCTCTGTTTAATGACTTGCTGTACTTGATGCTTCCTTTTTATTGTTGTTCTTGAAATTGTTGTCATTCTTTTTTTCTTCTAGAATATCCTTTGTAGGGTTGGTTTGGTGCTCATGGGTTTCTTCAGCTGTTCTTTGTCATGGAAGTATTTTATTTCTTCTTGAATTTTGAACGATAGTTTTGAAGGGTGTATCAATCTGAGTTGGAAGTTGTTTTCTTTCAGGGCCTGAAATACTTTACTCCAAGTTCTTCTTGACGTGATGGTTTTTGTTGAGAAATCTGTTGTGATTCTGATGGGCTTTCCTTTATAGGTGATTTATTTCCTTTCTGTAGCAGCTTTTAATATTCTATACTTTTGCTGAAATTCTGGGATCTTGGTTATTATATGTCTGGGTGTACATTTATTTTGGTTATGGCTAGTTGGAGTTCTATATGCCTCACTTAATGTATGTCAAATTCTTTTTCCATGATTGGGAAATTTTCTGCTATTACTTCTGCAAATAGTCTTTTATGTCATTTGTGTTGACTTGTGCTGTTTTGTTGACATCTATGAGTCTTATATTGTTTTTGTTTGCATCACCTTGCAGCTGTTGAATTGTTATTTCTGGGTTCTTTGTTATTTTTAAGAGATCTTTCCTTTTGTGATCTTAGCTGCAATGCTGCCTTCAAAGTCTGAAAATCTGTCTTCAGTTTTGTTCAAGCAGTTTTGCCAGCTTATGATAGAATTTTTAATTTCCCGGATATCTCTTCGAATCTGTTTCATGCATTCTAAATCTTTCCTATATTGTTTATTTAAGGTTTCCATCATTTTCCTGTGCTCTTCTATTTTTATCTATGTCTTCTTTAGATGTACTGAGCAATTCTTTCATTATTGTTGTAATTTCTTTTTTTTACCTTAGAGATTATTTCTAATCTGATTTCTTTTATAGCCTGATGAAGTTGTTTCTTTACTTCAGTTAGTACCATTTCATAAATTTCAGGTGTGTGACTTCCAGGCTCTTCTATGTGGATGTCTCCTGGACTTGTTCTGGGTGGGGGTAGAGGTCTGAGATTATATTTTGCTCCTTCCTTTTGTCATTTTTGAAGATTTCAAGGTTCCCTGGGCCTTAGTGTCACTCTCATGATGGTGTGTGTGGGGCATGGCATGACTCCCTGAGGCTGTTGAAGTTGTCTGGGGGCTCAGCATGGCTCTTGTAATGGTATGTGTGTGGGGCAGGGAGCAGTCATTAAGGCTCCCAAAGCTCCCCAGGGCTCATTGTGGCTCCTGTGATGGTGTGGGGGGGGCATTACATGGTTACTGAGGCTCCCAAAGCTCCTCAGGGTACACCATGGCTCCTATGATGATGTGTGTGGGGCAGTGCATGGTCACTGAGGCTCCTGAAGCTGTCCAGGGCTCAGTGTGGCTCCCATGACAGTGTGTGGGGAGTTGAGGGCCCAAAATGTTTCTTTAGCAATGTTCCTTTCTAAAAATGAAGCAGAACTAAGGATTTTTCTGCTTTCTCAAAAGACAAAGGGAATTTTTTAAAAAATCAGTTTTATCGGTACATTTTATATATACATAATGATCACACTCATCATGGGAATTTGTACCTGTCCATGATATGTCTTGATTTTTCTTTTCTTCCCCCCTCTTCAACTCCTCTTCCTCTTCTCATTTCCAGAAATTTGTTTCCATTTTTCCTTTTATTTTCTTTTCCAAAGGGAATTATTTTTATAAAGAGAGCAGAGAATAAAACACTACAATTTGCACAGGACTATGCCCATGCTTTGATCACCTGTTTGTTTGTGTCTATGAATACTGGTTCCCAACTCTGAAGTTGTATATTCTTTTTTTTTGGGTACTGGAAATCAAACTCATGGCCTTGTGCTTGCCAGGCAGGTGCTGTGCCTCTTAGCTATTTCCCTGACCCAAGTTGTGTATTCTTACGTAGAGTTGTTCAAATTGCTGCCCTAGAGATATTTTTAGGACTGAGTGTGGTCAGGTCATTACCTGGGCTCTTTATTGGAGCTAGGTTGAATAGAACTATAGGATTTTATTACACAGCATAAGATTTCATAGAACAGATCTCTCAGTCTGTTCTCTGTTGCATAAGAAAAACACTGGAAGCCAGGTAATTTATAAACACAAGAAGTTTATTTTGACTCACAGTTTTAAAGGTGGGAAAGTCTAAGAACATGCCTCTGGCATCTGCAAGGGTACTGGTGAGTGACTTCGTGTTGCATCATAGCCTGATGGAGGATGCCATATGCAAGATGGAGCATGTTTGCCAAGAAACCTTACTTTTATAACAAAGCCATGCCTGTGGTAAACCTTTAGTCCATAAGTGGCTTAATGGCCCAGTCATTTCCCAAAGATTCCACCTCTCAAATGCCATTAACACATGACTTTGGAGATTAAACTGCCAGCACATGAAAATTGGGGGACATGTTCATACCATAAGGCATAAACAAATATGGGATTCCTACAAGGTTATGAAGACACAGTTACTATAGGGCAGTGACAACGTCTTCTAAGTCTTACAGTGTGAGGTTAGTGATCTGTGTTGGCAAAACAGTAAATAGAAATGACACCTTGAGCCAAGGGCTTTGAAGTATGAGTGTTGAAACTATCAGTTTGCATGTTATTGTCATCTCCTCAGGAGCTGGGCCAGATTTTTTTGTCCTTATTTCCATAATGTCCTTATGATGCCTAAACAGAAGAGTCACTCAGCCAGTGCTTTCAGGGACCCAGGCTGCATCAATTTCTGGGCCCAAAGAGTTTGCAAATGTAGTCCCACAGTTATACCTTTTGTGAGCTGTTTGTGTCTTTCCAAGTCCACTTAATATCTGGGCTACCTTGAAAGCTGCTTTAATTTATTCCTAGTATCTGTGAATGTGGCAAGTGCTAAAGTCCAAAATGTTCAGGCACATAGAGGAAAACTGGATTATTTCTAGACAAATGCAAAGCAGGTTACTCGGTGAGATACTGGGCCTGAAAAGTTGTTCTAAAGGACATCATTGCTCAGTTGGTCAAGGTGTTATAAGGAGGGAATGACATGCATTATCCATCCAGCTTCTCATTCTTTTTATTTGTTCATTCTTTCCCCAGTTCTCACTGTGGATAAGAGGTTTGTATCATTAGAACATTTCCTGAATTTGATAACTGATTGTCATTGTATTAGGAGACTGTCTTTTTTTATGAGGAACTGCACACTCAGCTATATAGGGATAAAAGGACACGATGTATGCAGTTGAATCTCAAATGTTTCAGACAGAGGAAGTTTATGATATAGCAACTGCAGCAAAATGGTAGCAGCTGGTGAATTTGGATAAAGGTTATTGAGATCTCTTTGTAGTATTCTTGGAAATTTTATGTAAGTTCAAAGTTATTTCCGAATTAAAAGTAAATGGCAGGTTGCCATTTCTAAGATCATCAAGCCTTTTCTTCAATGCATTGTAAATAAAGGGTGTAGGTAATAAATAACCAATAGATACTGCCAGTTGAGGCAGTATTTCATTGTTTACCTATTCCTCTGTTTCTTTCTTCTCCTTACCTGCCCTCCCAACCTTTGGCCCCTTTGTTTTGCTGTCTTTTCTGCTGTGTTTTCTTGGTACTCTTAGTTCTTCTGGTGGCTTCTGTGGTCACATTCATCCAGTTGTCATTGAAGACTGTTGTATTCAGGATGCTGGAGTGGGTTGCGGGATGTTTGCCTATGGTGCTCTGAATAAAGCAATGAATAGAGGGTTCTTCTGATCTGGGGTCTTATGTGAACTTATTCCCCTCATTATCAATACCCCCCTCGCCAAGGCAGACTGGTTTTGACTTTGATCATTTCTCATATCAAATTGTTCTTGT
Source organism: Dinomys branickii (assembly GCA_004027595.1). NCBI lineage: Eukaryota > Metazoa > Chordata > Mammalia > Rodentia > Dinomyidae > Dinomys > Dinomys branickii. The sequence continues at coordinate 93,106 of PVLD010006509.1, read as the reverse complement.
GGGCACATCAGTAACTGCTGATTGGAAATCCAATGGACAGTTTTCAGGCTTTGACTCACTGACCCCTTAAGAAGTTGTGGACTCTGAGATAAGAGTTAAGAGCAAAATTTTACACAGGACTTGCTAAGGCAGACTCTGTTCTTGGCACTTCACATATAATTACTCTAGTAATTCTCTCTGTATTGCAAATTTTATGTAAACTTTATAGTGGGTGTTATCATTCCCATTCAGTAGCAAGAAGTTTAGGCACAAACAGGTGGCGTAACTGGCCTTATTTAGTAAACACTAGAGATGGGACATTCTGTACATGCCACTCTACTGAGTATACTACCCAGTGTCTCATCATGGTTATCAGTATGCAGTCAATGCTTAATATTCCTTAGCGATTATTATTGGCTATTTGGATTGAGGTGAGGGCCTGGGCCTAGTGGTCTGTAGCCGTGCTGTCCAATACAACAGCTTCTAGCTGTGTATGACTGTTGATCACTTGATAGTTCATTAATTCAAACTGAGATAACATTTTATGTTTAAAATACACACTGGCTTTTGAAAATTTAACATGTAAATAGAAACTATTTTGATAATGAACAAATCTGGGGTATAGTGGGTTAAATAAATATGTCATTAAAGTTAACTTTGCATTTTATTTTATTTTATTTTATTTTTTTTGCGGTACTGGGGATCGAACTCAGGACCCTGTGCTTGCTAGGCAAGCACTTATTCCACTGAGCTATATCCCCAGCCCTAACTTTGCATTTTAATTTTTACCTTTAAAATTGTATTTACTAAAAGATTTAAAATTACAAATATGGTTTGCTTTGCATTTCTGTTGTTAAGTGTTGGCCTGGACACTGGGAAAAAAATCGCACTGCCTAGAACTTCCATTGGCAAGCCATGTTAGGCCCAAGGAGCTATCAGCTTAGGGATGGGGAAGCTGTGTTGGGATTAGATCTGCACAAAGGCAACACAACCACACACTGCCTCCGTCAGCCAGACAGCAAGGGCCACAGGCTTAGGAGGTTATACAGGCCTGTTTCATTTACAGTATAATTGCTTCAAATTCTAGGTAAGCAGATAGGCGTCATGGACAAAGAGGAACAGTATTGGCTGGGGTACCATATTCCTATCTTCACTTTTGGAGAAGCTTCCTCAGGCCTCACAGAAAACCCACCCCTCAGAGCGGTCCCTGTCTTTACTCCCACTGTGTGCCCATAGCTACTACTTTCTGGGCTTTTTTTGGCAGCACTTTACAGAGAGTTCCAGTGACAGGGTTGCTTTAAGCTCTTCAGAAGTCACTTGCTTGCATGATAGTTCATTCTCTTCTGTCAGGGCCAAGGGATAGAGTTTTGCCCATCACTGTAAAACTGATTCCGTGGAAAGTTCCAGAACCTTCTTTGCTTGTGTGCCTCAGGACTCCTTCATTACCCACGGCTAAACCATTATTCCTCACCTGGGCAACTGGAAAAGACTCCTTCAGGGGTCTTTATGTTTCCAATTTGACTCGCACCCATCCTCCAATCTGTACTCTACTGGATATCTGATGAGGTCACATGGTAATGTTGCAGTAGAGCCCCACTGCTCCAGGTGGCTGGGGCACAGGTCTTTATGGCTCACAGTAGCTGTTCATGATGTATTTTTTACATAAATTATGACATCAATACAGCTTACTATTGCCAGAGGGCAGCTCCTATCAAATCAAGAAGACGTTAAAGCCTTGGTAGATGTTGACACTGAGATCTGTCTGATTTCCAATCTCATGAAAAAACTAAAACTCTCAATGTGAAGGGCAACAGCTTTCTGAAGTCCAAACTTCTTCCTTCTTGGCCAGCTGGTAAAACGTTTATCTTTTCAAGTCCCACAGCCACTGCCTGCTTTCTTTATTTTTAAAAGAGTGGTTGGTCTAAGCCAGTGGTGGTGAATCTATGGCATGCTGTAGGCACTTAAGCTGAGTCACCTCAGCACTGCCCCAGCAGCAGAGCATCAGATAGCAGCACATTGTTGGCACTTTGGAATAAATAAGTTTGTTTTGAATTGCAGTTTGGACACCTGGTCTCTAAAAGGTCCACCACTGCTGGACTAAGAAGTGTGTCAATGAAGGGGAGGCTGGGCAGGGACCGTGTAGAACGATTCCTGTTTAGTTGAGATAGAGAGTGAAGTAACTTTTCAAAACTGTTAGCTACTTGGTACTTTTCAGCAGCTTACTCTTTTCAAGTATTATCCCCAAATTAAATTTGAGTCATTTTGGGAACCCAAAAATATCCTTCTAAATTATTGGATGTGGTTGTAAAATGTGTTCTCAAGGAGCCCCTTGTAAATTTCCATGAGCCACTGTTATCCTAAGTCATACGAAGGCAGCAATCCATCAGTGCTACCCCATGTGCACAAGGAAGGACTGTCTAGAATCTAATTTTATCTCTAACTCTATAAACAGCCAAGTGGCACCATTTATTATTTTACATAAATCAGTCCAGAGACCAAATTCTCCTTTAAATGTGTCCTTCAGTCTTTTCCAGTGCTGCTTTAAAAGCCTCAGTAGCTTGAAACAGTTGTATGGCCTCTGCCTTTGGGGAGGGAGAGAGGTCCTGTGCGGCAGGGTGGGGAGGGGGTTGGGTGGCGAAGGAAACCCTTGCCCAGCACAACTGTTCGATGGGGTTTTGGCCTCGTGAGCGAGAACATCTGGATGAGAAGCAAAGAACGAAGTCAATGGTGGGCCTATGCTCAACTTGGCCAGATGCCTTTTTCTATTCTCATTTAAAACGGCTTTTGGAAAGTAAGAAATTATAGGTCTCCATTAGTCACTGTTAGGAAAACTTGTACAGGAATTTACTCTCTAGTGACTTGACTTGGAAAGTGGCTGGTATTCGTGGGTCCTTAATGAATGTTAGCAAGCAACAAGGCTCTGATGAAGATTGATCTAAATGCGCCGTAGGCTTCCTGTGGCTCTAATGGAAATAACGTTGTACTTAGCATAATGGCAGTATGGAAAATCCACTTCCTTCTCCCAGCCATATTTTTACTAATATAATATTATAATATAATTCTCTCTTGTTTATGCCCTTATTTTTTATAGTTAAAATTTTAATTTGGTGTTTAAATGTAATTTGAATACTGCCTAGAGCTCTCCACCCCAAGGTGTGATATCAGTTCTGCAGAACGGAGTAACTATAATTTCCACATAGTGTTGTATGGCAGCTGGAGACGTCTGTGCCTCATGACTGGGTATCTGTAAGCTCCTACTGTCAACTTGAAAGGCACCATGATGAGCATGTAAGAAACCAATAAGAACAAATATTTCTCTCCTTCCAAAGTCAGTTACCAGAGTGGAAAATAAACTTGTTATCTTTTCTTGCCATACTTTATAGGATGAAAATTTGGCCTTTAAAAATATTTAGGAGTAAATAGGGCATTTCTTTCTACTCAGCTCTGGGCTGGGTGTTTGGGCAGGTAAGTCAACTGTAAAATTTAATCCTTTCCTGTCTGGCTGCCGTGCTTGGGGACAGATTATATCCGTGTTGTTTTGGTTTGTCTGTCATTCTCAGTCCAGTGAGTTCTCCTCTCTGACTTCAGTCCACACTTAATTTAGATTCCCAGTGTTTGACGTCCTTAGATGACATCAGAAACACCAAGCAACTTTGAGAACTTTGTGCTCGTATGGTTATAAATGTGGACCTGTTGGACATTTTTGGCTTCAGTTAATTTATGAGCTGATATTGGTTTTTATTGAAATAAACTTTACTTTTTAGAGCAGTTGTAGGTTCTCAGCAAAATCGAGCAGAAGGTACAGAGGCTTCTCAGATACCTCTTGCTCCCCAGCCACCCATTACCCACACCCCTCACCAGAGAGGGTAGTTTTGTTACTCTTGAGAAAAATGACCATCTGACCATCATTATCCCAGCTCCATCCCTTACATTAGGGTTCATTCTCTGTGTGTGTCCTCCGAATTCACACATATCTCTAATAACACGTATCCATCACTGTTACACCTACAGACTCGTTTCAGTGCCCTAACATTCAGGTGCAGCATCTCTTCATCCCTCCCTAACATCTGAAGAGCACTGGTATTTTTTTGTTGTCTTCTTAGATTGCCTTCTCCAGAATGTCCTATATTTAGAATCGTATAGTATGTAGCCTTTTCGTATTGGCTTCTTCCATGTCTTTTCATGGCTTGATAGCTTGTTCCTTTCTAGTACTCGATAGCATCCCGTTGTGTGGATGTACCACAGTTTATCCATTCACTTACTGAAGGGCATCTTGATTGTTTCTAAGCTTTGGCAGTTATGAATGAAGCTACTGCAAACACTCATGTGCAAGGTTTTATGCAGACAGACATTTTCAACTAGCGGGTAAACACCAAGGGGTGGGTTGCTGGATCATGCAGGATGTTTAGTTTTGTAAGAAGTTGCCAAACTATCTCCCAGAGTGGCTGTGCCATCTGATTTTCTCACCAGCAGTGAAGGAGATGTCCTGCTGCCCTTAACCCTCACCAGCCCATGGTGTTGGGCTTTGACTGTTCTAGTGGGTGTGTAATACACATCTCACGGTAGTGTTGGTTTGCACTTCCCTAGTGACTTTTGGCGAAGAGCATCTTTTCACGTGCTTATTGGTTAATCCGTATGTCTCCTTTAGTGAGGTGTCTGGTAAGGGCACTGGCCCCTTTTTAATCAGGTTGTTCCCTTGTTACTGACTTCAAGGTCTTCTTTGTATGTTTTGTTGTTTAATAAGGTTTGCTTGGAAAATGAAAAAATCCCATATGTTTACAGTGTACAATGTAACTTTTACACGTGTATACATTACACAGTGGTTAGATCGACATCATTTACATGTTATCATCTCACATCCTTGTCAGTTTTATGGTGAGAACATTAAAGTTCTCAACATTTTCCAAGTATATGTTATATTATTCTTTCCTATACTTATTGTGTTGTGCAATAGATCTTACTGAATTTAATCTAGCTAACTGGAATTTTCTATTATGTGAACAGTTTCTCCTCAGTCTTTCCCTGTTCCTTAGACCTTGATAGCCATGATTCTTCTTCCTACTTCCATAATTACAGCTTTTTCAGAGTCTACGGATAAGTAAGATCATGGTGAATTTGTCCCTCTGTACCTGGGTTATTTCTTTTCATATAACATCCTCCAGGTTTATCTACATTGTAGGAAACAATAGGTGTATTTGTCCATTTTCTATTGTTTTAAGAAAATACATGAGGCTGGATACTTTATAAAGAAAAAAGGTTTATTTAGCTCATGCTTTTGGAGGCTGACAAGCCAGGATTATGCAGCACTGTCTGTTTGGCCTACAGTGAATACTCTTGGTGGGTTACAACATGGTAAAAAAATGAGAGAGGAACTGGCTTCATGCCAAAGAGCCTTACTTTATAACAACCACCTTTGTGGGTGCATCACTAATCCCTTCTGAGGCAACACCTCCAGCAACCTGATCACCTTTCCATCCACGAGACAGAGACACCACTTCTTAAATGTTCTATCACCTTCCAACATAAACACACCAAGATCCATCCTTCTAGCACATAAAATCTCAGCAGCCATGCTTATCCAAACCATAGCCCAGGGTTTTATTCTGTCTAATGGCTGGATATATTCCAGGCACATGTGTTTGTGGTGTGTGCCTGTGTATGTGTGTGTGTGCATGTGTATACATATATAACATACATTCTTTATCTGTTCATTTATTAATGGACATGTAAGTTGAATCTATATCTTGGCTATAGTGAATAATACTGCAGTAAACACAGGAGTGCAGAGGTCTCTCTGATGTACTGGTTTCATTTCTTTTGGTGGTATACCCAGAAGATGGATTGATGGGATGTGAGGAACCTCTACATGGCTTTTCATAATGGCTGTACTGGTTTATATTCCTACCCACAGTGCATAAAGGTTTTCTTTTCTCTGTATCCTTGCCATCACTTGCTATCTTTTATCTGTTTGATAACAGTAACTCTAAAAGATCCGAGGTGATATCTTATTATGCTTTTAATCTGCATGTCCCAGATGATCAATGATGTTGAGCATTTTTTCATATCCCTATTGGCCATTTGTTTAACTTTATAAAGAAATGTATATTTAGGTCCATTGCTCAATTTTTAATTGAGATCTTTCCTTTCTATCAAGTTGTTTGCATTCCTTATGTATTTTGGCTATTAATCTATTACCAGCTATATGGCTGGCCATGTTTTTTCCTGTCCCACACATTGTCTTTTTGCTTTGATTAAATTTTGTGGCACAGAAACTTTTTACTCTGTCTACTTTTGCTTTGTTGTCTGTACTTTGGGGTTCAGATAAAAAACCTTTGCAAAAACCAATGCCAAGAAGTGTTTTCCTCTGATAGTGCTATCATTTCAGGTTTTATGTTTAAGTATTTAACCCAGTTTGGTTGATTTTTGTATATGGTATAAGATGGACTACAATTTCATTCTGCAGCAGCAGATATTTGTCTTGGTTACTTTTCTCTCATTATTGAGACAAAATACCTGATACCCAGAATTAAGGAAGGAAAGGTTTATTTATCTCACAGTTTGCGGACATTTCAGTCTGTGCTCGTCTGGCTCCAAGGCAGGGTGGCACATGGTAAAGGGCAACTGCTCATGGTGGTGGAAAACAGCAAAAACAACAAGAGCAAAGGGGGAAATGACAGCGAGCAGCCTCTTTCCCTCCCTTACATTGTATGTAAATTACCCACCCCAGGGCAGGTGTAGCACTCACATCTATAATTCCAACACTGGACCATGAATCAATCAACAACTCTAGAAGCCCACCCCGTGACTACATGAGGTTTTGGAGGGACGCCCAGACACAAACCGTAGCAATATTCAGTTTAATTTTGCAGCAGTAGATATTTCAGTTTTCACCATTTATCATGGAGACGGTCCTTTCTCTATTTGTATTCCTGGCACTTTGGTTGGAGATAAATTGACTGTAAATGTGTGCATTTGTTTCTGCGTGTTCCAGTCTATCCTGTTGGTTTATATGTATGTTTGTCAAGCACTATCCTGCTTTGGTTACTATAGTTTTGTAGATTTCAAAATCAAGTATTGTGATGCTTCTAATTTTGTTCTTTCTGCTCTAGATTTCTGTGGCCATTCACAATCTTTGTGGCTCCATTTTAATTTTTTGTCTATTTCAGAAGTCAGATAAATTTTGATGGAGTTTTCATTTACATTTGTGGATAGCTTTGGGTAGTATGGGCATTTAAATATTAATTATTTCAAAATATAAACACAGGATATCCTTTCATCTATTTGTGTATAATTTCAAGTTTTCATCAACATTTTATAGTTTTTAGTATACATATCTTTCACTTCCACAGTGTACATATCTTTCATTTCTTTTACTTGGTCACATTTATCTTGACAATATTGAGTCTTGTTCAAAACAGAATATTTCTTATTTTATTTAGTTCTTCTTTGCTATCTTAACAAGATTTTGTAGTTTTCCTTATATATAAATATATATATATATATATATACATATATATATAATATCTATAACTATATATCTTGTAGGAATTATATTAGATTTATAAACAAGCATTTAATTTTTGAGGGTGCTAATGTAAATGATATTGTATGTGTATTTTTTTAGCAAAAGAGCATAAATAAACTTTATGTATACATAAATACCACCAGTCTGTTCTGCTTCATCTAGACCCATCCATATCCCTCTCCTGTATTATTCTGAAGCAAATCTCAGTGACATAATTTCATCCATGCATATTTTATTGTGTAACTCTATATCCAATTTAATTTTTTCTGAAAACCCCCAATTTCCATTATATCTTTAGCAATTAATGATAATTGAAAATTAATGACAATGCCTTAATATAATCAAATATGTACTCATAGTTCAAATTTCCAATTGCTTAATAAGTTAAAGTTTTCCCCCCTATGTTGTTGGGGATTGAATCCAGGGACTCATACATAATAGATAAGAACTCTACCCACGAAGCTACATACTCAGCATTAAAAATAGTGTTTTTAGGAAGAATGGTGGCACATAGCTGTAATCTCAGAATTTAGAAGGCTGAGGCAGGAGGATCATTATGAGTCTGAGGTCAACCTGGGCTATGTATTGAGACCTTGTCTCAAAAGCAAGCAAACAAACCAACCAACCCCAAAATGGTTTTTAAATTGCAAATTCTTTTTGTTCATAGCTGGTATTTGGGAAAGTAACTTTCATATATTTATTTTGTATTCTGCAACCTTGCTATAATCATGTATTAGTTCTAGGAGATTTTTTCAATATTTTTTATTTTTTTATATAGAGAATCACATCATCTGTTGCAAGACACATGTTTATTTTGTTTTTCTCAGTTGTTCTCTTGTGTTAGATGAGGCTTCAAGTCAGATGCTAAGAAACAGTCATGAGAAGAGACCCCTTTGTTTTTTTTTTTTTTTTTTTTTTTTTTGGCGGTACTGGGGATCCAACTTAGGACCCTGCGCTTGCTAGGCAGGTGCTTATTCCACTGAGCTATATCCCCAGTCCGAGAGACCTCTTTGCTTTTTTCTTGATAAAGATGTTTGTTCTTGATGCTTTGTTAGTGGGAAAGTTTCTCATTTTTCACCATTAAGTATTATGTTAATTGCAGGTTTTTGTAGCATTACTTACCATGATGAGGGATATCCCTTCCATTTATTCCCCTCCATTTTGAATTTACTAAGAACATTTTTAAAAATTATGAATGGATGTTGGGTGTCATTGGATTTCCCTGAATCTATTAATATGAACATGTGGTCCTATTTAACTTGTTAATGCAATGGAGTACACTATCTGGTTTTTGAATGTTGAACCAGCCTTGCATACATAGGCTAAATCCCACTTGGTCATGGTATAAAATTCTTTTTATACATTATTGAATTTGATTTGCCAGTGAACTTTCTGTGCCTGGTGACTTCTGTTTTAGAAAGTTACTAATTAATGATTCAGTTTCTTTAATATCCACAGACATGCAAAGATATTCTCTTCAAATGTCAATGTTGGCAAATTGTATCTTTCAAGAAACTGGTCCACATTAACCCATGTTCCCAAAGTTGCATTTGGTCCATTTTAATCTATGTTATCTTTTTCATAAGATCCCTTGTTATACTTTTAATTTCATGGAAATGTGTAGCGTTCCCGCTTTCATTTCTGATATTAGTAATACATGTCCCCTGCTGTTTTTTACAACCTTGCTAGAAGCTTATTAATTTTATCAATCAGTTCAAAGAATCAGTTTTTGGTTTTGTTGATTTTCTCTATTGATTTCCTCTTTCCACTGATTTTGGAACTAATTTTTTTTATTAATTGTCTTCTCTTTATTTAACCTAATTCCTTTTTCTAGTTTCCTAAATTGGAAATATGATAATTTCAAGCTCAGAAATTTTTTCTTAGCTTGTCCTATCTATTAATAAACCCATCAAAGTTATTCTTCACTTCTATTCGTGATTTTGATCTTTAGCATTTCTTTTCATCCTCTCTCAGCATTTCCTTTTTTCTGCTTATGTTGCCCATTTTGCATGTTGTGTACTTTAGTTTTTAAAGTCCTTAGCATGTTAATCATGATTGTTCTAAATTTGCAGTCTGGTAACTCCATTATCTCTGCCATGTGCGAGACTGGTGCTGATGTTTGCCGTCTCTTCAGAGTATGTGTTTTGCCTTTGTAGTATGCCTAGTAATTGCCTTCCTTGATAGCTGAGTAAGAGGAAATGCTGTAAACAGGCCTTTAGTGATGTCGAAGTACAGGGTAGGGAAAGGTTTCCATAGTTCTTCGATTAGGTCTTATTTTTTTGTGAGCCTGTGTTTCTGGACTGTGAAAGTCACAGGTGCTTCTGAACTAATTTATCTTCTTTCTTGTGAAAGGAGATGACCAGTGCAAACCAGAATTAGGTATTTCCCTTACTTTAGGTCACTTACACTCTGTTGGACTCTAGTTAACCACTTACTTTTAAGAGCAGACTTTCTTAAGAAGAACGGAACATTCTAGAGCACTTTAAATGGTTACTACTGGTGGAAGTAAATGGGATTTTTCTCCCATTATGAGAAATTGATCCAGTTTCTGGAGGTAAAAAAATCACAAAAGTGGGAGAACCTCATGGTTGGGTCTCCCTGGAGTGTTTTGCTATCAGACTTGCTCACACTGAACTTCAGCAATTCATAAAGTATCACTTAGGATTTCCTGCACTGGCATTGGTTCCTATAGAGCCTTTTGCTCTTGGGTGTTTGCTTTGATAAATTGTAATTTTTCTGTGCCTTAGCACTGGGCTAAATAGGTTACAGTTTACAATTCTCACAGTGTAATTGGAACTATGCATACCACTGTTTTATAAATGATGAAATTAGAGCTCAGAGAGGTGAAATCATGTGCCTGGAAACATAAAGATAATAAGTGGTAAAAACAGAATTTGAAGGTATGAGAGTCAGAGTCTGGTACCCAGAGGTAACCAGTTTTCCATACCTCTGGCCATAATCACTGGTTTACTTTTCTGGGTTCCCTACAAGACAGCAAGCTTTCCCCTGAGCGTTAAACACATCGCCTCAGACCTCTCCATTCTGTAACTTTCCTGTCCAAGACAAGGTCTTGTGCCCAGGAGGTGCATGATAATGTTTGTGCAACGATTGATTTTTATGTTGCTGTTGCTGACATCTCTTTGGGGTTTCTCTCTCCAATTCAAAAAGATGAATATTGAACTTCTGAGTTTCTGATCCAGCATGTAAAGAAGCTGAAAGTTGCTCTTCCGCCCTAACAACAAATAAAAAGCTGCACAAATTGAAAAAACTGGCAGTTCTACTTAGATCCACAAAAAGTGTGGCCAAAGGGCAAGCTGCTGCCTCCAGGATTGGAGGGCCCATCAGCCCAGATGCCAGTAGCTTTTTCTCAGACCGCCCTGGCCATGGAAAAGGAGTTCAAAATTGATTTTTCTAGAAATAATAAAAAACCAACCCAAAAAGATGTCAGCAACATAAAAATCAATTATTTCACAAACACTAATTGAGCTCCTTCTCTGTATCAGGTCATATCATAGGCAGAAAGGCTACTGAATGGACTGACAGGAGGCTGTGTAACACTCTTCAGAGGGTGCAGCTTATTATCGTGAAAGGATCCCAGAGAAGTAAACCAGTGTTTACCTCTAATAATATAGGATATTACTGGGGGTATGGAAAACTGGCTACCTTTGTAGATCTTAGAACCCAATTCTGTAGAGTTAAATCCTGGTTGAATTACTTAATTCCTTTGTGGCTGTGGGCACGTAAACAAATAAACACAGGTGCTTAAAATTTTAGGTGGTGATGCATAGTGTTTGCATAAGCTCCTTTCAGGAGTGCAATATAATAAAATAGGGAAGTGGAGAGCTCACTGGCTGAAGGAATCACAGTTTCCTCCTCTGACAGGAAGGAACATGTGATAGGTGGTCTGGGGAGCGTGACAGGTAAGTCACAGGGGGAGAAAGGCCGCATACCATGGGGGATTCTCCATAGGTAAACATTTTCTTTTCCCCTTAGCTGTAGTCAGTGATCCCAAACTTCAGTCTCACACATTTTTGATTTTTTCAGTGATAATAAACTTCTCATGCAATTACTTATTTAAAACTTCTACTTCAATAAACACACCTATAAGTTGTTTTTCTTAGTACGTGTTTGTAGCACAGAATGAATTCCATCCACTGCGGGGGAAAAGGCACATGTACATCACACATCTTAATTCTTTTAAACGTGCATTTTAACATTTGGGAAGTGCACTTATTCTGAAAGAAAGCCTCAGGGTACAGCTGCAAGTGCAAGGTTATGTTTGCCTGCCATGAAAGTAGCAGCTGAAAAATAAATGATGACCGTTAAAATTGTTTTAACAAATTGTGCACCTGTAGGCCACCGACAACCATCCTGGGTAATTGTGTTGGTGGATTCCTCAGGCACTCACTCAGCGCTGGGGAAAGGAATGGGGAGCCATAGCATGTTGAATAGAAGAGTGACATGAACTTTCATAGCCATTTTTAAAGGACATTTATTGGAGGGGGTACTGGAAATCAAACTCAGGACCTTTATGCTTTCCAGGCAGGTGCTGTACCACTGGGCTACATCCCTGTCATGGCCAATGGTTTTTCAAGGGAGGAGAAATGTCAGCATGATACCAAGGACACTGTTGCAGCTGGTATAGAGGAGAAAGTTGTGGCCCCAGCTAAGGAAGTATCTGGGGATAAAGAGGGACAGACAGATATGCAACTTGCTTTAGGGTAGGAGGGAAAGCTGTGGGGTCAGTGAGACAGAGGAGGAGGAGGACGTCCAGGTGTTTGGCATGGGTGCTGCAGAAACACAAGGATTTCCACATTCCTGTGTGGTTAGGAAGGCCTGGGCAGTCACTGTTGCACTGCCCCTGGGTGATGGACAATCTTCGAGTGTAGCCCCTCTGTATTAACTACACACAGAGATATATCTTATTCCTGTTAGGTCCCTGTGGGCACCGGGACCAGAAACTTGGCCCAGTTATTACAGTAATAACTTGGATTTCTGCTTTGAAACTTATGTTTGCTTTCAGGACAAAAATGAATAACTATAGTTATTAACAACTTCCCAAGCAGCAGGGGCAGATGTTCCATAACTTGTCTGGACACGGATCTTCAGAAGTTGAAAAGGGTTGTTTCATCGTGACCTTGTTTGACTTCAAAAGTCTAGAGCCAGCGGGCAGCTATGAGGCTTCTTTCTAAGGGAGGAGAAAGAGATTCTTTGGGGTGAATGGGTTTGCTAAAGGTCAGGCTGCTGGCAGATAACAGAGCTGGCTTCTAAGTCACTGGTTCATCACTAGATGACTCTACCCTCCAGGAACATTTGGGTTTGTCAGAGCTATGGCTAGGGCACCACGGGCAGCTGGTAAATGCAGGTCAGGAATGCTCCTCGGCTCTCCACCGTGCCCAGGTGACTTGTACCCCACATCAGCATTGCCAAGATAGAGACACAGCCCTAGAGCTCTTTCTGCTGGAGTCTCTTGCCTCTCTATTAGTCACCACTAGCCACCTCTTTGCTGTAACTTCCATTCTGTCTTGATTAAAAGTGAAAACCAACCCGCCAATCATACCCTACTGAAAGTACCCGGGGCTGTGAATGTTACCTTTTTGAAGTTTTTCTTCACATATAAATAATTCCTCCTTTATTATAATGTTCTGCAGGATAATGTCTAACTCAGTCCTTATGGAGAACACTATATTTGTATGTGTTTTCTTTAGCAGCCTATTATAGTAAAATAAAAAGGTGGTGAAGCTTACTGGGAAAACAGCAGGCTGGGCTGTCCATGCTTTGGAAAGTGCTCAGAGAAGAGGTTCACTGTGTGCCTCTTCCTGCTGCTCCTCCTGGTGGCATGCGAGTGTTGAAAGTGAGTTCTCTGTGACTCTCCCTAGGGTATCAGGGTACTGGCTAACCTGTGTCCTGTGTCCCCCAGGCCCGGATTTTTGGCCAGCCTGCTCAATAGAGCCTTGTGATCCCAGCTGGCTCAAGGTGGATGATCTTTGACCCCAACTCGTGGCTGCCAGGCCCAGGGTCTGACGCAGAGATTAGGTCTATGCAGAGCAGAGGGCTCTGACCTGGTGGAGGGTCATGGGTCCTCGGATGGTCATGGAAAGGGGGTGCTTTAGGATGTGTCGTGGGTTGTTTGGCTTTACCCTGGTCTCAGCTTCTCTCTGAGTTTTATCATGGACCTTCTGTTATGGTTTGGACTTGCTTTTTAATTCATTTTTGGTTAATGTTATTCTCTTGGGGTTCTGAGGCTTAGAAAAGGGTCTAGGAGCTAAGCAGTGGCTTGGAAATCTCGGGGCTAGGACATTTTTTTGTGGCTTCAGACAGTCGCTGCTCCTGTGTACCAGCTGCTGCCTCTACTTTCTAATGCAGTCTGTTTGTTTTTAACTACAGGCCAGGGAGGTACTGCAGAAATTCATTTGCCCTCTGAGGAGGTTAGATTCCGTGCCTGACCCAGATTCTGAAGAGGAGGACACTCTCCTCAATCCATATCCTACACCTTCCCCTGTCCATTTCCCTCCACCTCAGAATCCATTCAACTCACCAAATATGGCTCTAACTGTGTTCTGATGGTTTCCATGCTTACTGTCAAAGGTGAAACCCACAGTGGACCAGGGTGGAGTCTAAGTTCTGGACCCTCCCTACCAGGGGATGAAGACACACAGGGCTAGGGCTGGGAGCTGGCCTCGGCCCCTGAAGCCACCCAGGTGAAGAGACAGGGCCCTACTGGGGACAGCTGCTACCTTTCTTGGTCCTACCCGTGCACCTTCCTCTGTCCTCAGCTCCCCTTTGCTTTTCCATTCTATTTCAATGTCTACACCCCATCAAGTCGACCAGGGTGTTCTCTAGAGTGGGGCTTTCCTCAGAATGACACCCTTCCCTCTCCACCCACAGACCCAGTACACATTGTCTGGGAGCTTCAGTTAGGGGTTGAGATGGCTACAGGCACCAAAAGCTCCCAAATAGGAGCAGCTTCAACAAGATAGGAGTCGATTTTTCCCTCCTGCACCAAGAAGCCCAAGGGGAGAAAGTTGGGTAAAGTGGCAACTCAAGGGCATCAGGCCCAAAGTCTTTGCAACATTTCTGACCTTTCCCTCCTAGTGTGCTGCAAGATGTCTGTTGCAGCCCCAGTTGCTGTTACTGATTCAGGCAGTAAGGAGGGGAAAGGTGGAGGGTAAGAGCAAAAGGGTCACATGAGTGGGCATCCCTCAGCCACCTGTGGGGAGAGTTTCCCGCATCTCCTGTAAATACTGAAGTCCATTCATCCTAGGTCCCTTGTATAAAATGGCACAGTTTTTGCATATTCCCTATATACCCCTCCTATATGTGTTAAATCATCTCTGGATTACTGAAAATAGCTAACACAATTCAAGTGCTGTTTAAATAAATATACTGGAATGTTTAGGGAGTCAGGAAAAGAAAGTCTGTACATGTTCAGTATAGACACAACATTTTACAAAAGTATTTACCAACCACTGTTGGCTGAATCCACAGACGCAGAAGCCCCTAATATGGAGGGACAGTTGCATCTTTAAAAACACTTAATTTTGATGAGTACATGTTTGTAGTACATATAAACAGTGATCAATGGAGTACATACAGTGATCACGCTCTTCATGGGTACTAGGTACAAGGGGACAACACATCTTTTTCAAATGGGACTCAGAGACGGAGGGGGAAGGAAGAGAGGGGAAGGGTTATACAAAAATTAAGACATGCTGTGTACAGGTACTGGCTACATCTTTTAAGGAGTTTTCCTGTGAGGTCATCCAGGCACTGCTGCTCACAGCTCCTTGGATTTCAGCAGGAAAACTGGGAAATAGTTTTTTTTTTTTTTTTTAAAGCCACACAATAAGGTTCTGCTAAATAAGAATGAACTGCATTTGTTTCCTTGGGCAGCCATAATTAACTACCACAGACTGGATGGCTTAAGCCAATAGAAATGTATTTTCTCTGAACTCTGAAGTCAAGGTGTTGGCAGGACCCTGTTCTCTGGGAAAGCTGTGGGAAGGTCTGCCTCAGGCTTATTCCCCAGTGTCACGAGGCCACTGCCATCCCTGGTGTCCCTCGACTTCTGAGTGTATCCTTGCGACTCTGTGTCTGAATCACATCCTCCTCCTTAGTGTGCCTCTCTTTCATAAGGAAATCAGTTGTATTGAATTTGAGGCCTACCCTGCTTCTGTATGATCTTGTCCTAACTGCATCTTCCTGTGACTCTGGTTCCAAACAAGTTCACATTCTAAGGGCCCACAAAGCATATGAATTTTGAAGTGACGATACCCAACCACATGTGGGGACCAAGGCTCTGGGTTAGGGAATTTGCTGTCTCTGCCCCAGATTTCGGCTGAACTGACCCTTTCTATGACATGAAAAGTGCACTCCTACCCCTCTTAGACCCCTCAAAGTATCCTGATCTTCCTAGCACAACCCCCTGTAACAGCCTGTGTACTTGGAGTTTCTCACACAGGTCAGGGGCAATTCTATTTTGGTCCTCCTCCTCATCCCTAGCCTCTGATTGTAACCTCAGTGAATGTTGCTTGTGTCTCACTTTTAACTATTAGTAAAGCTGGATTCTGAAATGCCCTACAGTGTTAAAGAATTTATTTTCATGCCCAATAGAAAGAACAGAGGTGTGTAGACTTGGTGCACGCTCAGGTAGTTGGGGCTGTGGTGTGGTTATGCCCTCCTCTCGGTGTGAGCTTCGGTCTCTGGTGAGGAGCGGCACAGTGGCTGCAGTTCCAGATGAGCAGTTCCTAAACCGCTCACTCTCCAAGCTTCCCCTCTTGGGTCGGGATTGTTCACAGTCTTTCTATCAGCCAACCTCGGCAAGGCCTGGCTTGGACGAGTCATTTAAGGGCTGTTGGAACTCAAGAAACAAGTGCCTTTCTGGATAAATGAGTGTGATCTTGCTGCCTTACTGAACCCAGGACAATGCTTTGCACACTTTACGGTGTGGTGACCTGGAAAGCTCCACAGGTTCAGCTCAAAGCCCCAGAGGCATCCTGCAGGATCCTGAGAACCAGTAGGAACACGTTTTCCTCTGGCTTGGGCCAGCCTCTCCTCATGACCAGTCTTCCATGCCAGCACTTGTGGAGGTCAGCTCAGGGGATGACTTGATGTTCTTTCTTGGCAGGAGCCCACTTTCTTTCTTGGAAAGTTTCATGTTCCTGAGCTGGAGCTGGACAGCTGGTCTGAGGTCAGGGCTGCGGGTGAACAGGCTCCTCTGAGGTCTGAATGAATTTGGTTCGGCCTGGAAGCAATTCAGGAGACAGACAGCTGCCCTCATTAACCCAGGATTTTGGCTCTGACTGGCCAGCAAAAGAAGGGGTGGAGGCCTGGAGGAGACTGGTGACTTTTGCAAGCCAAGAAACTGCAGGGCAAAGACAATCTTTATTTAGATCAATTGCTGCAGGAATAAAGAAGGTGTTAATGTTTCTGCCTCCAAAATAAGAACTGAATGAAGAAACTTGTCCAGGGAACCCTGCCACTAATCTATAATTTCCCTACTTGGAGCTTTGCAGGCAGCCAAAGGAGTGAGGTGGGCATCCTGATTGCAGCCTGGGGTGCTCATCTTTCTTTTCATAGAGTAGCTTTCTACAAAGTACATGTGTTTTGTGATAAAAGATCAGAAAGTTAGAAACAGATGATGCTGATACTAGCAGGTAAATTCACCAAAAACTTCCTATCCAGGCAGGGGTATGTGTGGGATATCACATTTAGTCTCAACAGAAAATAAGACATAGCAATGACGGAGGTGGTTCTATTGTACTCTGTTTTACAGTTGCTGTACCTGAGGCTGAGAGAGGAAAGGTCAGAGACCCACAGTGGGGACATGGTTGAGTCAAGATCCAAACTGAGGTCTTGCTGTTAACAAATTTGAACTCTTGGCTCTCAAAAGCCAGCTGGTACTTTTTTGTTACTTCTCTTATTTGTCCAAACAGTAACATTTTCATGGTAAATGCTTGAATACATGTTGCCATTGACATCTTCTAGTTCAACAGAGATGTATATGTTCAGGCCAGGTGTGGTGGTGCACCTATGCATCTCAGCACTCTGGGAGGTTGAGGCAGAAGATTTGTGAATTCAAGCCTAGCCAGGGCAATTTAGAGACTTAGTGAGACCCTGTCTCAGAATAAAAAAACAAAAAAGGCTGGGGATGTAGCTCAGTGCAAAGGTCCTCAGTATTGCCAAGAAAGTACGGAAAAGTGCATTTATTGTGAGACAACATAATAATTTTAATGTGTTATTTGTAAGAGAAAAAAGGCTGGGAAATGAGAAAATATCTATTCCTAGTGGACAAGCTGAGTAAGTTATAGTTAAATGGAAATACTAGAGTGCATTGCAGTTGTAGAAGAAAGTGATGAGTATCTTCACATATTAATACAGAGTGACGCCCAGTGTATATTGTTAAGTGGAAAAAAAAACCACAAGTAGCAGAGCCGCAGTATTCTTTTTAATGTAACAGAGAGAAGTGCGTGTATGCATGTGATTTTAAAAAATTAAAATGAAAAGATTAAGGAAAAACCCAACTTATTATGGATAACTAGGTAGGGAGGGGGTAGGGTGGAAGTGGGATATGTTCCTTAGTTTATAGACTTGATTTTGGAACATTGTACATACTTTACATAATTCCAAATAAAAATAAAAAATAGTAACTCCTAAAAATGATAACCCCAGAGTACGTCTAAAAGGATGTCAGATCGGGGCCCAACCATGCATCTACACATGCACGCACACATGCACAATTGTTTCAAATGGTTTTCAAATGCAGTATTTATATGCTCTGTCCCTAGTGGGAAAATAGCCCAAGGACAAAGAGAAGGTAAAGAAATCTTAACTTTTATTCAAATGTATTATTTTCAGTAATAATATTGATACTATCCGTTTGAAATTATTATATGACAACATAGGCTAAAGTGAATGGAAATTGTGTCCATATCTTTAGGATCCAAAATCTTTAGTGTAAAAATAAGGATATGTGGGTATACATGTAAGTATATTTTATGAAATATATATGTCCATTTAGCTTTTGTATATATTTTTGTTCATATGTACATGTAAACTCAAAATAGTAAAATAAAACTCTATAATCTTAAAATTAGAATAAAAATAGAGAGATGACCTCATGAGGTATTTTTCCCTACAAAAAAAGTCTCCTATATTTCTTAACTATTTCTTGCTATGTCCGTGGCAAAGTGCTGGAAATATTAACCAACCGAGAAGCACTGCATACTGCAAGTATCCAGACTGTGTCTCTACATACATTTCCCAGTAAACTGAACTCAAGGTTCCCAGCCAGGTCCGGGGGAAGAAGTATACAAAGTGAACACAGGAGTTTTTGTTCTACCAGAAAGCTAGAAAGTTACAAACGATGGCAACGGAGAGGCTGAGATTGACGACTTAGACCCTATCTGAAGAAAAAAAGGAAAAAAGGCCTGGTGATACAAAGTGCTTGCACAACATGCTTAAGTGTCTGTTCAGGCCTCAGAACTAGAAAGAAAGAAAAAGATGAATGAGATCATGTCAAAGGAGGCAGGAGCCAACACAAACGGGCTTTTACTGGTTGAAGATGAGCCAGTTTGAAAAGCTAAACAATAAAGAACTGCAACCCATGCGAATAAAATCAATTACCGTCAAAGAGAACCCAACAAAGAAAGAAAAGCTCACTGATGGCTCTTGAAAACTGAGAGGGCACCAACTTATTCGGAAGGTAGATAAACAGAGGAAGAGAAATGAACCTTTGTACCACCGTTCTTGTACCAGCTGCATTTCATAGTGAAAGGCTGAGCAAGGAAAGTTATTTACAGAAGAATTTCAGTTCATCAATGAACAAGAAATAGTAGAATTAAGGCATCACTATTTTGTCAGCCTCTGTGGGATAATACATTTTGGGAAGAGCCTTTGGTATTAGTAATAGTATTAGCTGAGCCAAGAGTGATGGCACACGCCTCTAATCCCAGCACTCTGGGAGACCGAGGCGGGAAGATTGCAAGTCTGACGGAGCCCAATCTGAGCAATTTAGTGAGAGCTTGTTTCAAAATAAAAATAAAATAAAATAAAAAGGGCTCAGTGTGAAAAGCCTTGAATTCAGTCACCAGGACTTCAAAAAAAGTTGTAAAGTTAATGAGAAGCTCCATGTGGGATGAGCCAGGCGGACAGTGCTGGAACCCACCCGACAGTGCTTTAACTCGCCCAGCTGCCCGAGCATCACAGAAAGTGGTCACGTTGTGCAGCTCCTGGTGTGATGCGGGACTACGTGTACAGCATCACCCATATTCTTGCATAAAAAAAAATCGAACTGGAATCGAGTCCATCTTCTACCACCAGTCTTCAGGGATATGAGGGATGCGGAACAAGGGAAATGGCTCCCAAAGGAAGCAAGTTTGCTGCATCTGAAATACAGAGCTTTCATGAATGGCCCCGGTTAACAGATAGTGAAGAAAAACAAAAGGTGGCAGGGAGGACTTCGTCTGATGTAAAGAAATGTCTGAGACGTAGCAATTCAATGCAATCTATGGACCCAACTCATGACCCAGCTCAAAGGTCTGAACAGCAATGAGACACTCCGGAGACCATCAGGGAAAATGCCCCTCTGCCTGGATGTCAGATGGTATTCTTGGTAATTTCTTTAGGAGAAAGCAGCTTGGTGGTTATGTAATACGTGTCTTCAATGGTAGAGACGTAACCTAAAAGTACTGAGGGAGAAAATGATACATGAGCTGGGATTTGCTTTGAAACCATCCAGAAACAAAAGGGGAGGTGGATCAAACAGACTGGCAAGTTATTGAAAATCACTGAAGATGGGTGGGGGATACATGGGGACTTGTTATATGGTCTTTTCAATCCTACTGTCCCCTTTCTCTTTTCTAGAATCAAAATGTAAAGTGGTACAGTAGTATTTTTATACTTAAAACACTGTCCAGCTCGTTTTTGTATTCCCTTGATTTAATTCTGCAATACAAAGACATTTGGTTTACCTCACTCTGAGGTTGGTTCAGATCTTGGACCTTTGAGGAGGTGTTTTCTGCTTCCCCTCCCCAGAAATAGTCCTTCTGAGGACATCCAGGGATAGTCTAGTTTTCGTTTCATGCCAGCACGTGTTGAATGTGCTTTACCATGTACTATCCATGGTTTGCTATTTGTCCAGGTCCTGAAGTTGGGATTTTTAAATTCACTCATGGGGGGGGGGTTGCCACCTGATGCTGCTGCTTATTACTTTTGTCTGGAAAATTACTGAGGCTCAGGGGGTTTTCTGCCAAAGGACAAGAGATGCTGGGAGCTGTGAAGGGCATGGTTCAGCCTCTGGCATGTGGGCAGGGTGCAGTGATGCTACTGGTCATCTCCTTCTCTGAGGGTCAGGGTCGGAGTGACTGGAGTCCCACACATCCTTATGCTGTAGTCCTAAAGAGTGACCTTCAACATGCAACTTTATTGGAAATAGGGTCATTGCAGATGTCCTTAGTTAAGATGAGGCCATATAGAGCAAGGTGAGCCCTCCTCCATACGGCTGGTGTCTTTACAAATGGGAGAGATTTGGATACAGACAGCTCTACAGGGACAGCATGTGTTCACAGGAAGCTGGATTTGTGTGAATACGAAGAGGTCTGGAGCAGGTTAGGATTTGAAACTTTGGAAGGAACCAGTCCTGCCAACACCTGGATTTCTAACATGCAGCCCCAAGAGCCTCAAGACAATACATTCCTATTGTTCAAGCCACCCGGGGTGTGGTACTCAGCAGCCTTAGCAAGCAAGCACCAGTGTGGGCCCCATCTCTGTGTCTCCTATCTCACTGCCTGGCTCCTCCCTCAGATCTCAAGGGGAGGTCACCACTTCTTGTTAAGAGCATCTTGTGGATTCTTTTGGTGACAAGGAAAAGCTTCAAAAGTGAGCTGTGCAGCCCCAGTTCAGCGTCTCTCTGGGTGTCTTGCTTTGGTGGTACCCTTCTTTCTTTTATACTCTTATGGGTGCATTGGGTCAGGCCCCTCCCACTCCACCATGTGTGCACAGAAGCACTCTTGTATGTACACATGTACTTACATACTAAACACAGACACTTTCTTACACACATATGTACACAGGCACACAGGTGCACACACATACGCATGCAGGAGTTACATCAACTCCAGAGCAACGGTATTCGGCTATTTCCTAGGATATTCCTGTCATAGTTAAATCTCAGAGAAGGCCAAAAAGGCTTTAGAAGAAGTAAAGGAAAACAAGAGAAACGCGGCAATGTTTAAACTTGTGTGTCTGATTTATTTGACTTAAAAGTATGCTCTAGAGGTATACCTGTTTTCCTACAAATGATGGAAATGTATCCTTTTTCATGTCAGAGTAGTACTCCATGGTATATAAATACAACATTTTCTATATCTGTTCATTTCTTGATGGGTATATGGGCTATTTCCAAGATATAGCTGTGACGCATTGTATTGCTGTAAATATGGGTGTGCTGTGGTATGATGCTTTTAACTCTTTTGGGATGATAGCAAGAAGGAGAGCAGCTAGGTCAGATAGAACCTGTAGCTGTAGTGTTTTGAAGAATCCCCATGCTGACCTCCACAGAGGCTGCACCAGCCTACCGTCCCACCCAGCAATGGAGAAGGGTTTATTTTTCCCCACAGCCCTGCCAGCATTTGTTGTTGGTCGATTTCTTGCTAATAACCATTCTTCCCAGGGGTGAGATGGAACCTCAGTGTTGTTTTAATTTGCATTTTTCAAATGACCAGTGATGCTGAGCATTTTTTCACATATTTACTTGCTGTTTGTGCTTTATCTTTTTTTCTTTTCAGTACCAGGGATCAAACTTAGGACCTTGTACTTGCCAGGCAAGCGCTTATTCCACTGAGCTATCTCTCCAGCCCTGTTTGTACTTTATCAACTGAGAAATATCTTCATTTCAGATGCTCATGTTTGGTTTGGGTCTTTAAATTAGAGAGTCTGACAGTTTTTGAGCTTTTTGTATATTCTAGAAGTTAGTCTTTTGTCTGAGGAGTCCCTGGTAAAAAGTTTCTCACATTCTGTGTGTTGTCTCCAACAAAGCTTATGTAAATGGCAAGGGAGGGGAGGGGAGCGGGGAAGAAGTACTGAGATATACTATGTACAGGGACACATTCCCTATGACAAATGTGACCAATACATATGACAGATATGTACTAATAAAAAGAATAAAGTTTGGAAAAAAGAAGTAAAGGAATTTAAATCAACCCTATGAGTCCATTTGCGTACATGTCTGGAAGGTTAGATTCATGTGAGCTGATCGTGAGGAGAAACAGACGCTGGACTCCAGACACATGGTACAGAGCCCGGTGGGGTCCCTGTCTGTGTGTCATTGCTGTGCCAATGAACTTGCTTTGCAGAGTGGTTTGTGGTGGTGCCGGCAGCAGGCTGTGTAACAATCCCAGTCTGTCAGCTTGAGGCAGCTCCGTTTTTCCAGTTCTTTTTAACCTCCTGACCTCCTCTGTGCCTGGAATGGCTCATGAGGTAACCACAGGGGCCTCTGCTGGCTAAGAAGGAGGCTTCAGGGCAGGAGATGCTGTAGCAGCCCCTGGGCCAGGAACAGGTGGGCCCAGCTGTCTGTAGAGCCTGGGGCACCCATTTGGCCAGCAGCCACAATCTTACCCCTAAAAGTTTTGGCAAACTCGTATGTGTTACCTTGAAGAACTAGAGATTTTTTGTAACTATGGAAACATAAATCTAGGCATTAAGGAACCAGAGAGAAACTGCAATTGTTGCCTTGACAACCTATAAAACTCCAAGTCTTTGTTGTGAGGAGTAGAGATAAATGCACCTTCCATCTTCTAAATTAATTTACTGATGAAAAAGAGGAGTCAAAAGGGCTTAAGCACCTTCCAGAAGCAGGTGATGGGTGAAAGCCTTAGTTGGGAGGAGCATGGGAGGGCTTTGTTCCTAGGTTTATCTTGCTAAGTGGTAGGTTCTGCTTTGTAAGTGGCTGCGGTCTGCCCAAGAGTCTGTATCATGTCACATGTTCCCAGGAAAACTCTTTTCCCAAGAAAAACCTTGTACTGGGTATAAAACTCAGGACCTTGCACTTGTCAGGCAGGTACTTGTGCCACTGAGCTACATCCCCCGCCCTTGTCTCTTGATCTGGAGGTCCTTATGGGGAGCCACCTCCACTTCTGCAGATGTCTGTCTGGAGCCCACTTGGGAGAGGATGTGGCTGTCGGAAGACTTACTGGGACATATATCTCACTTACTGGGACATACACTCCAATGTCCTTTCCCCCTGAGTGCTTGTGAGACAGGGTGCGAAAAGTCAAGATGTGTTGCTTCCGGTGGAACAAACTGCTCTGAACATATCCCACAGCTTCTGCCAGCAGGGACTGATCACCCTCGAGTCGGCTGATAAGTGCCCATAAATAGCCAGAGCTCTCCGGGCCACATATAGGTTTAATTTCCATGTTTCACTGAGAGATTGTTTTCCTTCCTTAATATCCTCAGAGGATATTTTCCCCTGATGTGGCATGAAGCTTTCTGAATTGATGTCCAGATAAAATCTGCAGGAGCGTGTCCCTAAGCCAACTCCAGGGGATGGGTGACAGGCTCGTTGCTCTACTGGGAACAGTGACATAGTGTTTTTGGTGCCGAATGGCTAACTCTCTTTTTGCAGGGAAGACAGTGCTGAGGAATGGAAGGAAAATGGAAGGAAACTTTTTTTTTGGTACTGGGTATCAAACTCAGGACCTTGCAGTTGTCAGGCAGGCACTTGTGCCACTGAGCTACATCCCCCTCCCTGGAAGGAAACTTCTTTTGGGAAAAATCATTAGATTGCTAAGTATGAGATTCTAGACTTCATTCAGGGTAGTGAACGTTGAGTGAAATCAGAAAGAAGCACACACAAATGTATTTATGATGTGGCTGAAGATATGAACAAGTGGAGTTCTCCTCGCTGCCCCACTGGGTCGCAGCCCAATCTCCAGCAGGCGTATCCCCTGGAGTTTCTTCACAATAGCATGTTGATATGTAGAGAGTGGTGTGTTGAAAACATAGAGAAAGAACCCAGCATGCAGCACCTCTGTGTGCTCAGGGGTGGTCTCCTGGCCCTATCCCTAGCCTGGCTTTCCTCCCTCGTCTCAGAGGCTGGCTACCTCTCTAGTAGCACATCCCCAACTTGGAGAACTTGAGTTTCACAAACTTATCACTTCAAAGACTACTTTTGTTTTGATACCCAAGGAGCCTTTTGAGACATATTTAATTCATGTAGCACCTACTGACAAAGACCTACTCTACACTGCAGCCGTGTTGCTGGGTTGTGACTGGTGTATGTGGGGAGTGGTTGGACACTTGGCCAGGAAACCAAACAACAGCCACTGAACTCATCATCGAGAGCTTGTGAAGTGTGCATTGTATCTGTGTCACAACGCAACAACAACAAAAAGCGGATGGAGCCGGGGAGATTAAAAAACTTTAGGCTAAAAACAACTATTTACTGAAATAGCCAATCGTATACTCCCTGACCCAGGAAGTGACCAGGTCTCTTACTTTCTTTTGTTAGTTCAATTTCCTCATGTTAAATTTAGACAAAAATGGAGCATCGTCATGGAAAATCAGCAGGTTTGTGAATTAGAAAGTGGTCTGAAAGCATTAAAAACACAGGCGATGAATCAGTTCTGACATATTGCTTTTTTGTCGACTTTGTAGCCCTTGAACTTGCTGCTGATCTGAAAGATGTTTCATAAAAGGCTCCTTTATTAATACAGATCAGACAAGGATTTTTCTTATTAAGTCTTAGATAAAAAGCAAAGCCGTTTGCGGGTCACTCTGGGTGATGGTTTCTAACCACTGTTTTTCACACATGAGTGAGATAATGTAAATTAATTGTCACTGCCCCGGATGCATTTTGCAAGTTACCTTAAAAACTAATAAAAAGAAAGTAGGCAGACAGCCTCATCAATCATCTCGGTCTTTGGCGGCTACCCTCCATGGACCATCATGACTTCACACTGAGAGATTCTTTTTTGCTTCTGTTTAAAACAGTAACCTTTAAAAAAAATAGATTTTTCAAACTGGGATTAGGGACTTGATTATGTGGTGCCATGGTGCTCCTGACATTTCAAGAAGTGGGAGGAAAGCGGGAATTTTAAAGCGGATGAATCACCAGGGGATTAGAGACTGAGCCATAGCAGCTGCAGGTAGAAGGTTCACAGCGGATTGCGTGGCTTATTCTGAAATCTGACACTGTGCCTCTGCTTTGTGAAGGCCAAATGGTGGAGAATAAGTTATTGGGCTGAGGCACAGAGAGCAGGGTGTGGGATGGTGTGTGACAGGGTGCGGACCCTGAGGAGACAGGCAGATCCTGCTCTAAGAAGTGGGTTAACCCTCTCCTTGCCTCCCAGGGCATTGCCAGGGGGTGGTGTCAGCCTCCCCTGGCTTGGCTTGGTTCTTTCTGGGCCTCAGAGATGGTTCTCAAATTTTCAAGTGGAAATACCATGTAGACCACAGTCTCAAGTGGACAGGAAATTTCTTTTTCATGTATTTGATTCCCTAGTTCTTTGTAGTTCAACCACCCATAGGGTCATAGGCACAATTACAGATGTGGTGGGGCCCAGGCATCCAGCTGGTAAGCCAGTGTTAGGAATGTCTTGTTTGTAATTAGAGAGACAGAGACAGAGAACTGTGGGTGTATCTGAACCTTGATCTGACACATCTGAACAATCCTGCTGGAGTTTAACCTCATCTCCTTGGTTGATCAATACCTTCAGGAAATAAGCCAGTTTAGGCTGGATCTCTGTCATTTGCCACCAAAAACACTTCGAGTCACAGGAAGCTAACATTTGTTAAGTGAGGGCACAGTCTGGCTCTCATGAGGGTGGTGGTTGTGGTTTCTACCACTGACACAGGGCTGCTGGTAGATCCCACATAGGCTGTGACCCTCTGCTCCAGGCCTTGAGAGCACAGCAATCCTGTGAGCTTCAGGAGAGAAGTGGGACCCCGTGGCCCTGCAGAGGCTACTCCTTCCTGCTTTTCTGGTTTAGGACTAGGAAAGCTGAGATTTCTACAGTTTGTTTTTTCAAAATAGTTCTGACAGAAACCTGAACTTTGCCTGAGGTGCACAGTAGGAACAGGATTTACTTCTAATAGAGAGACCTTCCTTCCATCTGGGCCAAGACTTCTTGGTGGCTACAGGAGCCCAAGTTCTATGAGATTGGCATCTGCATCCTTTCACAGTGCATGGAGAGACAAGACCTGCTGGATTGTTTGTGGAAATGACCACAGCTCTCTTCCCCTCTCTGGCACACTCTTTGTGGTGTGACTTCAACTCTTCTCACCGCTGGCCTGTGCGGGGACTGGCCTGGACCATGGAGTGTGGTGGAGGGGATGTTGGACCAGCTCCTAACCAAGGTCTCCAAAGGCCTGTGGGCTTCTGTTTACTCACACTCACCCCCAGCGCAGCCCTCAGAAACCTACCACTCCATATGGAAAAGCCTGGGGATACTTGTTGAAGTACAGGGAGCCTACAAAGGGGAGCTTGGTTGTTCTAGTGGAGGCCAACGTGATCTGATCCTCAGTGAGATCTGGATTTGAACATGGGAGAGCTTAGGCAAGACAGGAAGCTGGCTGCAGATGTAGGAGTGAGGCCAGAAGAGCCACTAAGCTGATCTTTAGAGCCATGAAAAATGTTTGTTGTTTGAAGCCGCCAAATTTTGGGGTTATTTGTTACTCAGCAAATGCTAACTGTTACAGACCTTGCCAGACAGGCTTATTGGGAAGTAAACTGGTTACTGTCGTAAAAAGTTGTCTAAACATAATTTAACTCCACAAGTCCCAGAGCTTTGGGAGGTCACTGACTTTGAAAGTGTGAGGTATTCTTGTTGCCATGGATACCCCCATTGAGACATTAGCTGCAAAGAGAGAAACCTAGTGTTGCCTTGACAACAGGCTTGCAAATCCAAGTCTGGAAAGGCAAAGGACTATAAAAAATAGGAAGAATCAGGAGGAGAGGGGAATTAGCCTAATCTCTACCTCCAACAACAACTTGCCTCCATGCAGTTGACAGTCTATTAGAAGCAAAAGTGTCGTCTGAATTGGGAACTATAAAGTGAGCAACAGGAAGCTCTTTCTTTTCCATGGCTCATCCCACAGCAGGAGAAAATCATCCAGCCAGGGAGCAGCACAAAGCACTGTCACTAAGTGCTTCCTCTAAGAGTTTGCAATTTGCTTTCCACCAAGTCTCATTCCAAGGATCAGAGCTTACCCCAGCTGGAGAGGTCCTTTCCAGCCCCTGGCTCTTTCTCTCCTTTAATAGGGCAGGAAATGAAGGCCTAAAGAGGGGAGGAGCCTGCAGGAAGTGTGACGTAAGGATCTTAGTCTGGTATAGTGGGTAGGCACCCAGCCCGGAGTCAGCCTAACCTGGGTGTGAGTGTGAGTGACACCATTTACCACTACATGACACTGAGCAATCTCTCTGACCCTGTAGACTTTCCAGAAGATGGGATCATCGTAGCAGTTGGCCTCACAGTTGGTGGGGACTCAAAGAGCTGATGCATGGAGATAGGCAGCACACAACAGTGCCTTCAGCTGGTGAAAAATGGCTCAGTGCTGTTGCTGCTACCGTCACGTCACCCTGCTCTACTCCTTAGAGTCACTGAAGTGATACCCAAGAGACCCACTGCATCCAGAGTCCGCTTCAGGAGGTTGGATGGAGCTGTCTAAGATTCCAGTACCGTTCGCTGTACCTTAGGGCTGGATGCGGCAGCTGCAGCTTCCATCCCCTCCTCTCAGCAGCCTTGCTAGGCAAGCGGGAGGCTCACACCGGCCTTGTGTTTTACATTTTGTCAAGGAGGAAACTGAGCCGTGGGGAGGGCTGACAATCTGTCTGAAGTCCCTGGGAAGTTTCCAGGGCCTGGAGGGCAAAAGCTCAGGTCCCAGGGCTGAATCTTCTTCCTCGGCACTCTACTCCCACAGAACGGTGCGTCCACACAGAGGGTCAGATGTTGGGTTTAAAAAGGGGGCAAGGGCACAGAGATACAGAGATACAGAGACAGAGAGAGATAGAGAGAGATGGAAAGGGAGACAGAGACAGAGATAGAGACAGACAAAGAGAGACAGAGAGAGAGACACAGAGAGACAGAGACAGGGAGACAGAGAGACAGAGAAAGCCAGAGAGCCAGAGAGAGCCTGAATCAGAGACAGAGGAGAGAGAGAGATCGAGAGACAGAGAGAGACAGAAACAGACAGAGACAGAGAGAAACAGGGAGACACAGAGAAAGGGAGACACAGAGAAAGACAGAGACAGACAGAGAGATGGAGAGAGAGAGACAGAGAAAGAGGGAGAGACAGAGATTGAGAGGAAGGAAGTTGGGGCATCTCTTCATGAGAGACAATCACCAGCCATGCGTGGAAGTCTTACGCATAGCAAATAAGTGATGGGCAAATACCCACTTACATATTCAGAGACACATTTCAGATGTGAACATCCTGTCTCACCAAAACAACTTCAGCTAAGAAGTCTGTGTGTTGGGGGGGTTGTGGTGGAGGAGGAGTTTTTCAAAGCCTTCTTTTTGGTGGAGAGTCTGCAAGGCCTGGTGTGAGAAGGAGGAAGAAGAGGAGGAGGAGGAGGAGGCGGAAGAGGAAAGGTCTGAGGCCTAATGAGGCACCACTCTGATCCAGCAGCAAAGCTGGGGCTGGTGATCATGATTTGTGGGAGGAAGGATGGGTTTGCACATCAAACAACAGTCTCTGTATTTAAGCACAGTAAAGAGAAAGAAGGACAGAGGAGCAGAGCACAGAGATGATTCAGTGCCATGGTCAAAGCTCGTGGGGGGATTGGGCTTCCCACGCGTTCCTGGCAGCATGGAGCTTGCCCATCTGCATCTTCCTAGCAGCCGGGGGATCTTGCCCTCTAATGAGTGTCTCTGATCTGCTCCCTGCCTACCAGCAGCGTTACTGGGTTCCATCAGGCTTCTCATCCTCAGAACATAAATCTGATTAGGGAGCTCTGCAAAGCTTTGTGAAGTGGATGCCAGTCAAAAGGATATTGAAGTTTTGCTTTGTAACTAGCTTAGCCAGGGCCCAGAGCAGGCAGCGCAGACCTCCCTCCTGCGGGGAGGGAAGTGCGTTGGCTATTCCTCATGAAGGTCAGTGCTGTTGGTTCAGGTGTGGGGAGTAGGGGAGGGAGGGAGGGCATCTGATGCAAAATAATCTGTGTTGGTGGCAACGTCAGGTGATCCTCCAGCAGCTCAGGAAAAATAAACTTTCTTCCTATGGCCGTTTCTTTCCCAAAGTTTCTGAGGGGGAGGAAGACACTGGGCCGTCTGTTTGTGTTCTGTAACTTCAGTCTCCAGGGTCATTACTCAGGCCCATTGGCAAAGAAAAATGGTTGCTGTCTTGGTGGCCTCGTCTGGCCTCAGGTTAGTATAGGCTGGCTGGAAGCACAGCTGGGTACAGATTCTGATTTTGAATAACATTGTCGCCTCTTTTGTCCCTTGGCAACATCCCCCAATGCCACGTAGGGTTTGTTTTTGTGTACCCGACTCACCATCTGTCTCAGGGTTAGCAATCCAAGTTCTGTGATGGTTCAGCCTCCACAACCATGATTAGCTGTTGATCTGGCTTTTATTGACTCTAAACCCTCGGTTGGGGATTATGGATGCACCGAAGCAAACCTTGAAGTGGGGTCAGACACCTTCAGATGCTCAGAAGCATCCCCTTCTGCCACCAGGTGAGTCATCCTAACAAAGGGGAGGAGGAGGAGGGGGAGGAGGAGGTCACACACAGGGGCACAGAGCTTGGAGGGAGGAGATGCTCAAGTTGAGTCACAGCCCTTTGTGTTTCAACCCATTCTGTGGAAGGGGCTGGCCCCTTTGAGAGGTGCAGCACGAAGTAATGGCTCTTTCCTAGCAGATTTCACTCAGTATCCTTGCTGGTGGGCTCTCGAGCTGGTTGAGGAGATCAGCCTCTTATACCTTAGGCACATGTTGAGGGATGGTGATACCATCCCTTGGCAGGAGCAAACTTGGTTTAGAGGCAGTCAATCCCCACAGCTGCCTCCTCTGGCCAGCCATGTCCATCCTAAAAGACCCCCAGATGAAGTCTACTAAAAGTTGCTGGAAAAGATAATTCTTAAAAAGAGACTCAAAGAAGTGATGGCTTTTTCCTTTGACTGGGTACTCTTAGGACTGAATGTGATGCTGTGGTAGCACTGACACTCTTGTGACTGGGACAACCCAAGGGCAGAGCTGGCAGCCTGGGGATGCAAGACTGGAGAGAGAGAAAGGTCCTGAGACCCTACATTTGGCATTTGTGGCCCAGCCCTGCCTCAGAACCTCATTGTAGGTGATTCATAGAAGACCCTTATTGTTTTGGCCATTTTGAAGTGCTGGTTTCTATTACTTTCAAGCCAAAGTGACCTAAAGGCCTTCTTTCCTCATGTGGTCCTCAGACCTGTGGCCTTGGCACCCTGGGCGCTTGTGAGAAGTGCAGATACTGGGTTCCAACCCAAACCTGAGGGGTCAGACTACTCTTTCCTAAAATTCCCAGGTGACCCATGTCATAGTAAAGTCTGAAAAGCCCTGCCCTCATGAGCATACCTTTAGTTCAAGCAGCCCTATTTAGGAGGACTTGGGATTTGATGGTAATGGGTTCAGTTTCTCCTCAAGATGGATGACTAGTAGGTTATTGGCTGTGCTGGTTCTGAAATCTCAGCTATGCCAAAGAGCCAGGGAAAAATCTTGGGAAGATGGAGGACCTAGTTGGTTTTGCAGAGAAAAATATGAGAGCTGTTTATTAGCTTTTGCTGTCCCCAACCATTTTTCATTGACTCACATTTAGGTACCACATTGATTTTCATCTAGAGCCATGAGTGCAGTGAAATCTCATTAATTCAGGCCTCACCAATTTTGAAGTGATAATTGAAACTGAGGCCAGGTGGAGGGGCTGGCTAGAGCAAGAGAAGGATGGAGAGCAAATGGTTTTTAAGGACTTGGACTCTCCAGGTGAATGCAACAAGACACTTCCAATTATAAACGAGCCTGGGTGTGTTCAAGTTCAGTGGGAACTGCAATCGGAAATCAATCCATCAACAAATATTTATTGAGTGTCCCTTACGCTCATGTCTCCGGCTGGCAGAACACGCTTTGTGAGAAGTTACTTTTAATCATAGCCCATGCTGGAAACTAATGGATTTCCTTAGGAAAGGCAATTTCTTACACAGCCTGTGTCCTCTGCCAACTTCTTCCATGTGCGCAAGCAGTTTGTTCCTGTGGTCTCACTCAGTCCTCAGCATCCTGCCTTCACCCCCAAGGTGTTCATAACTTGGTGTAGTTTGTATCATCTTACAAAACCCTTTCTAATCACGGTCCCTATCTCTCCCAGCGACTCCCACATTCCCTTCATCTCATCAAAGAAATGTTCATTCCCTGTCTCCTGTAGGCCATTTCCATCTAAACCCATCAGAATTTAGCTCTTGCCCTACGGATGAAGATTCCTTTCTTGTGTGCCCGTGGACGATCAGGTGCTACCACACCCCAGGGGTCGCCCCTCATTTACCAATGGTACTGTGTGTGCTTGACCTTCTCTGTCGGGAAACACCTTTGTCTGGGATCTAGGTTCACTCTCTTGATTCGCTGCCTGCCTCTCTGGTCACTCTGGCCAGATCCTTCTGACTTCCTACAGTTCCATGGCAGCATGCCTTAGGGTCTGTCCCCCCGACCCTTTCCTAGGTGTGATGTGGGATTCAGGTTCTTGTCTTTGCTTGGGCCTCTGTCTGCTTCCATCTCTCCTCCCCATCGCTCGGTGACCCTTACGCTCCCTTTGATGTCTCACCTGGTGTGCCCTCTACTTGGGAGTCTGCTGCTTGAATAAGTCCAACTCCGTTCTTCCTAATTCCCATAACAAAACTCCTGGAATGACCCTGGCCTTCCTTCTGTAACATACATCCTATGTCTAACTGGTCGGCAGATCCCACTGGCTCGACCTCTGAAGTGTGCTTTGAATGTGATAATTTCTTACCACCTCTGTCACTCTCTCCTGAACCCAAGTCACCACTTCCTCTCTTGTGGGTACTGACTGCCCGCAGTGCCTGCCTCCCCGGCCCTGCCACTCTGTCCTCAGTGAGGTCCTGTTGAAACATCAGTCAGAACATGTCAGCACCATTTATTTTTAATTCTTTTTAGGTACACAGAACAACCGCATTCATGATAGGGAATCTGTATTGGTGCAGGCTTATATCTGAAGTCCTCTTTATTTCCCTGTTCCCATCTCTTGTTTCAAAGCCCCTTCCCTTTCCTGTTCACAAAGGTCAGTTTTCACTTGATCTTTCTTGTCTCATTTTTTCCCCTTCATCCCTTTCCCTCTTCCCCTCCATATTTTTTTCTTTTTAAAAAATTTCTATTTCACAGTATTGTACGTGTATGTTCTATTTATATTTTAAGTTTCTCACACTAGAAAGATAATGCGATATTTGCACATGCATGTCCAGGTTATTTCACTTATGATTATGGTTTCAAGGTCCATCCATTTAGCTATAAATGTCTCAATTTCATCTTTCTTTATGGCTGAGTAATGCTCAATTGTATTTAAAAAGCTCACATCTTTTTTATTCATTCATTGGTTGATGAGCATTTGGGTTGCTTCCAAGATTTAGTTATTACAAACTGTCACTATAAACGTGGCTGTACATATATTGCTGTGGTATGATGCTTTTTAATTCTTCTGGGAAGATACCTAGAAGGGGAATAGCTGAGTCAAATGGGACCACTAATCCTAGTTTTGTTTTTGAGGAATCTCCACACTGATTTCCACAGTGGTTGCACCAGTCTACACTCCCACATCCCTCTTCTTCCCCTTCTCCTTCCCCACAACCCCACTAGCATTTGTTATTGCTGGATTTCTGGATGACGGCCATTCTTCTGAAGTGAGATGGAAATTCAGTGTTGTTTTAATTTGCATTTCTCAAATGACCGGTGATGTTGGACATTTTTTATTTATTAATTTGTTGTTTGTACTTCTGACAAATGTCTATTCACTTCAGATTCCCATTTTGGGATTGGGTCTTTGAATTTGGAGGGCCTGGTTTTTTTCAGTTCTTTATATGTTCTAGATATGGAGGAACACCTGGTACAAACTCCTTCCCACTCTGCGGGTTGTGTTTTTACTCTGTTGGTGATTTCTTTTGCTGTGCAAAAGGTTTTTAATAAGATGAGATCCCAGTAGTCGATTCTTTGTGTTAATTCCTGTGCAATTGGGGTTTTGCCCATAAAGTCTTTGCCTACACTTATGTCTTCCAGAGTTCTACCTATTCCATCTTCCAGCAGATTTAGTGTTTCTGTTTCGATATTTAGATCTTTGATCCATTTTGATTTCAGTTTAGTGCATTGTGATAGACGTGGGTCTAGTTTTAGTCTTCAGCATGCAGAAAGCCAGTTTTTCCAGCACCATTTATTAAAAAGGCTGTCTTTCTTCCAGTGAAGGTATTCGGCCCCTTTGTCAAAGATCAGGTGGCTGAATACATTTAGAGATGTTTCTGCATCTTCTAGTCTGTGCCACTGATCCTCAGTCTGTTTTATTGCCAGTACCATGCTCTTTTTATTGCAGTAGCTCTGTAGTATAATTTCACGTCAGAGATTGTGATGCTCCCTCCCTTGCCTTTGTTCACCAGAATTGCTTTTGCTGTTGCAGGTTTTTTTTGACTCCAAATGAAGTTTAGGAATGTTTTCTCCGCTTCTCTGAGGTATGTTAATGGTATTTTGATTGGGATTGCAGTGAACCTGTCTGACAATTTTGAGAGTATGGCCATTTTCACTATGTTCGTTCTTCCCATCCAAGAGCAAGGGATATCTTTTCATTTTCTGGTATCTTCTTTGATCTCCTTTTCCTAGTACTGTAGTTTTCAATGTAGAGATCTTTTATTTCCTTTGTTAGATTGATTCCTAGGTATTTTATTTTTTGATGCTATTGTGAAGGCTGTTGTTTCCCTAAATTCTCTCTCAATGAGTTTGTTATTCGTGTACAGGGATGCTATTGATTTTTGAGTGGTGATTTGGTATCTAGCTACCGACTTAATCTGATTATTAAACCTGGAAGTTTTCTGGTGGAGTTTTTGGAATTGTCTGTGTAGAGTATCATGTCATCTGAAAATAAAGAGAATGTAACTTTCCTTTTCTATCATTATTCCTTTTATTTCTTTCTCATGTCTAGTTGCCCTGGTCGGTGTTTCCAGAACTGTATTGCATAGGAGAGGTGATAATGGACATCATTGTCTTGTTCTGATTTTAGAGTAAAAGCTTTCAGTTTTTGTCCATTTAGTAGGATGTTGGCTATTGGTTTGTCATAGATGGGTTTTTATCAGATTGAGATAAACACCTTCTATTTCAATTTTTTGTAGCTTTTTTTTTATCATGAGTGTGTGCTGGACTTTATCAAATGCTTTTTCTGTGACTGTTGAGATGACCATGTGACTTTTGTCCTTTGCTCTACTGATACGGCGTATTACATTTGTTCATTTGTGTATGTTGAAACATCCCTGCAACCCCTGGATTCTACTTGGTCATGTAAAATCATGATAATTTGCTGCCTTCCTTTTGCCAGGATCTCATTAAGGATTTTTGCATCTGTGTTCATTAGAGAGAGAGGTCTGTCGTTCTCTTTTTTGATTGGATTTTTAGAGAAAGATATCTTTGCTATCAGGTTAATGCTTGCTTCCAGAAGTGAGTTTGGGAGCACTGTTTCCCTTTCTACTTTGAAGTGCTTAAGGAGTAATGGTATTAGATCTTCTCTAAATTTCTTATAGAACTCAGCTGTGTATCTATCAGAGCCTGGGCTTTTCTTTGATGGTTTTTAGCTACATTTTTAATTTCACTGACTGATATTGGGATTTTTAGAATTTTTACATCTTCTCGATTCAGCTTTGGTAGTTCATATGTGTCTAGGATTCTGTCCATTTCATCTCTGTTTTCCATGTTATTAGAATAAATGTTTTTGAAATAGGTATTGATGATCTGGCTTTCTGCAGGATCTATTGTGACTTCACCACTTCCATTCCTAACTGCGGGAACTTGAGTCTTTTCTTTCTTTTTTCATAAGGTTGGCTAAGGGTTTATCAATTTTATTTAATCTTTTAGAGAACCAACTCTTTGATTCGTTGATTCTTTGTATTGTTTTCTTAGTCTCAATCGCATAACTTCTGCTCTGATCTTTATAATCTCTTCCCTTATATGAGCTTCGGGCTTAACTTGTCTTTTTTAGAAGTCTGAGATTCAACAGTAGGTTGTTTATTTGGGCTCTTTATGTTTTGCTGATCCGGGTATTTACCGCTATAAGTCTCCCTCTTAGGACTGCTTTCATCGTGTTCCATAAATTCCAGGATGTTGTATCAGCATTATCATGTAGTTATAGATACTGCTTAATTTCTTCCTTAATTTCACTTGTGACCCATTTATTGTTCAGTAGAGTGTTATTTAATTTCTATGTATTTATAGAGTTTTTGTGGGGTTTTTTTTGCTGCTGATTTCCAATTTTACTGCTCTATGGTCAGATAATACGCATGAGATAATTTCAATTCCCATGCCAGTGCCATTTATTAAAGAGACTGTCTTTCCTGCAGCACCTGTTTTTGGCTCTTTTGCCCAAGATCCAATAATTGAATGTGCTTGGGGTTGTTTCCACATCCTCTATTCTTTCATGGTTTTTAGTTACATTTTTAATTTCATTGACTGATATTGGGTTATTTAGAATTTTCTCTATTCTGTCCCACTGACCCATATCTCTTGCTTTTTTTTTTTTTTTAACAATACTATGCTGTTTTGCTATAGGAATCACCTATAAAATCAGGAACATGACAAAGAGGGTCCACTCTCATTAATCCTGTTCAATAAAGTTCTCCAAACATGTGAACCAGCCTTCACAATAGCATCAAAAAATAAAATACCTAGGAATCAATCTAACAAAGGAAGTAAAAGATCTCTACATTGAAAACTACAGTACTAGGAAAAGGAGATCAAAGAAGATATCAGAAAATGAAAAGATATCCCTTGCTCTTGGATGGGAAGAACGAACATAGTGAAAATGGCCATACTCTCAGATGCTATAGCTTTGAGTTATAACTTGAAGCTGGATATAGTGGTACCTTTTGCTTTGCTCTGTTTCCCAGTATTCATTTTGCTATTCTGGGTTTCTTCTGATTCCATATGAATGTTAAGAGTGTTTTATCTAATTCTGTGAGTAATGCTACTTATATTTTCATTGAGTGCATTATATCTATTGATAAGTTTTGGAATTATGGCCATTTTGACAATATTGTTTTTGCCTGTCCAGGAACAGGAGGTATCATTTCATTCTCTGATACCGTCCTTGCTCTCCTTTTTCAGAGTATTGTGCTGTGTTTCCACTGCAGAGGTCTTTCACTTCCTTTTGTTTTTGTGGTACTGGGAATTAAACTCACAACCTTGTGCTTGCCAGGCACACACTGTACCACAGAGCTATATCTCCAGCCCTTACTTCTTCTTTAGATTGATTCCTAATCATTTAATTTTTCTTGATGCTATTGTGAATGGTATGCTTTCCTAATTTCTTTCTTGGTGATTTTGTTACTGGTGTACAAAAATACTATTGATTTTTGTATGTTGATTTTGTATCCTACTGTCCTATTGAAATGGTTATTAGTTCTAGAAGTCTGTCAGTGGAGGTTTTGGGTCTTCTATGTAGAGAATCATATCGTAAGCAAATAATGATAATTAAACTTCTTTCTGTCCTGTACACAGCCCTTTTGTTTCTTTCTCTTGCCTGATTGCTCCGGTTAATGTTTGGAGAACTCTATTGAACAGGATTGATGAGAGTGGACCCTCTTTGTCATGTTCCTCATTTTATAGGTGAACTTTTCAGCTTTTCCACATTTAATATGATATTAGCTATTTGCTTATTATAAGTGGCTTCTCTCAGATTGAGCTTAGACCCCTTGTAGACTTATTTTCTTCCTTGTTTTTATCATGCATGGATGTCAGATTTTGTCCAAAGCTTTTCTGTGTTGATTGAGATGATTATCTGATTTTTGTTCCTGCTTATTGATATATCTTGTTCTTGTTTATTGATATATTACATTTATTGATTTGCATGTGTTGAACCATCCGTGTGTTCCTGGTATGAGTCCTGAATGAGCATAATATATGCTCTTTTTGATGACTTGTTCCATTCTGTTTGCCAGTATCTTGCTGAGGATTTTGGTATCTATGTTCATTACAGAGATTGGCCTATCGTTCTCTTTTTTTGGTTGGCTCTTTTCCTGGTTTTGGAATCAGAGTAATGCTAGTTTCCTGGAAAAAGTTTGGTAGTACTCCTTCCCTTTCAATTTTATTAAGAAGTTTGAGGAATATTGGTGTCAGATCTTCTGTAAAGTTCTTACAGAAATTAGTGGTAAAACCAT
This sequence comes from Dinomys branickii, assembly GCA_004027595.1. Classification (NCBI taxonomy): domain Eukaryota; kingdom Metazoa; phylum Chordata; class Mammalia; order Rodentia; family Dinomyidae; genus Dinomys; species Dinomys branickii. The sequence goes on along the minus strand of PVLD010006509.1, from coordinate 55,232 downwards.
CAGACCCTGGGCTTTTTTTCAGCAGTTTCTTTTATTACTGCTGCAGTTTCATTGCTTGTTCTTTGATCATTCAGAGCTTTTGTACCTTTTTGGTTCCGTTTTGGTAGTTCATATGTATCTGGGAATCTGTCCATTTCTTCTGAAGTCCACAATTGACTGGAGTCCAGAGTTTCAAAGTAGTTACTAATAATCTTTGGATTTTGGTGGTGCCCATTATAATTTCACCTTTTTTTCTTTTTTCTAATTGCATTGATTTTGGTCTCTTCTTTCCTATTTTTGCTAAGATTGGTTCAGGGTTTGGCTACTGTGTTTATTCTTTCAAATAACTCTTTGATTCATTGATTCTTCATATTTATTTTTAGTGCCCATGTCCTTAGTTTGTGCTCTTGTCTTTATAATTTCTGTCCTTGTAGTAGCTTCAGATTTGGATTGTTCTTGTTTTCCTTTGTAGGGCCTTGAGGTCCGTCATGGGGTTATTTATTTGGATTTGCTGTTTTTGTGATGTGGGTGCTCACGGCTATGAACTTCCCTCTCAGGATTGCTGTCAGTGTTTCATTGTGTCCCATGGGTTCTAGTACGCTCTACCGGCATTTTCATTTGAGTCTAGGAACTGTCTAATTTTTTCCTTGATTTCTTCTGTGGTCCATTCATTATTCAAGAGGGTATTGTTTAAATTTCATTCATTTGCATAATTCTCTGAGGGTTTTTTTGCCATTGATTTCCAGTTTCATTGCCCTATGATCTGATAATATGCGTAGAATAATTTCAATTCTTTTATGCTTACTTAAGCATGTATTATAAACTAGTATGTGGTGTATTTAGAGAAAGCCCCATGTGCTGCCAAGAAAAATGTGTACTTTGTGGTTGTTGATAAACACGCTGTAGATGTCTGTTAAATTCATTTGTTTGAAGGTTTGGTTCAACTTTAATATTTCTTTGTTGACATTTTATCTAGTTGATCTGTCTGTGTTAGTAGGTTATTGAGATCCCCACTATAATTGTGTTGGTGCTTACCTGATTTTTTAATGTTCAATAATGTTTATGAAGTTGGATGTGCTGGTGTTTGGTGTATGTGTGTTCACAATGATTAACTCTTCCTGTTGAATCATTCCCTTAACCAATATGTGGTGACCTTCTTTGCCTCTTCAGATCAGTTTTGGCTTGAAGTCTACTTTATCTGAAAATAAGATAGATTTTCCTGCTTTTTTCGGGGGGGTTCCTGTTATAAGGAGTATTACTATTCATCATTTGATTTTTAATATGTGAATTTCTTTTCAGATTAAGTGTGTTTCTTGTGTGCAATATATTGTTAGGCTTTGCTCTTGAGCTCTGCTGCTACTCTTTGTTTTTTTGCCTGGGAAGCAGAGACCATCTACACTGGGAGTTATTACCGAATGCTCTTGGCTCACTCCTGCTGTGGCACTGTTGCTCAGTGGCTGATTTTTTTTTTTTTTTTTTTTTTTTTTTTTGGCGGTACTGGGGATTGAACTCAGGACCCTGCGCTTGCTAGGCAGGCGCTTATTCCACTGAGCTATATCCCCAGCCCTCAGTGGCTGATTTTCTTCTTTCCCCTCTACGCCTAGCTGTTCACTCTGCCTCGTGTCTTCATTCTACTAGACTTTTTGGCATTGCAGACCTCATTGTCTCTTTCTAGACTACCTCAGAGAATTTAAAAATACTTATTTTTATTCATGCATATTGAAATAGGTAAGGTTCGCATTCATCGCAGGGAATTTGTACTCTTGCATAATACGTCTTAACCCTTTCTTTTGTACTCTCCTCCCCTCACCTCAACCCTTCTTCCCCTATTTACAAAAGCTTTGTTTCCATTTTTCTCTCCCATTCTGTTTGTTTATTTATTTATTTTCCATTCTCTCTTTTTTTTTTTTTTAAACCTTTCCACCAGGCATGCTAGCACATGCGTATAATCCCAGCACTTGAGAGGCTGAGGCAGGAGCATCACCATGAGTTCAAGGCCAGTCAGGATACAAAGTGAGTTCAAGACCAGCCTTCACTGCATAGTGAGACCCTGTCTCAAAAAGACACAGAAAAACTCCTTCCTTTTCTTCCTTTCCTCCCCCCTTTCTCTTATTCCTCTTCCCATTCAAACATGTTCCCAATATCTGTTCCTCAGTGTTGCTATTTATTCACTCTTTGGATTTCTCACACTTGAGAAGCAATGTGATAGTTAAACTTACGTGTCAGATTTATTTCACTTATTATTATGTTCTTGGGGTGCATTTATTTACCTAAAAATGAGTCAAGGTTTTCCTTCTTTATGGCAGAGCAGTACTCCATTGTGTATGAATGCCACATTTGCTTTATTCATTCATCTGTTGATGGGTATCAGGCTGTTTCAGAGATGTACCTATTACAGATGGCCTTTCTATAAACGTGTATACATATATCACTATGGTAGGATGTTTGTCACTCCTCCAGAAAGATACCCAGAAAAAGCACAGCTGGATCGAATGGAACCTCTAGTTTTAGTTTTTTCAGGAATCTCCACACTGATTTCCACAGTTATTGTACCAATATACACTCTCATCACCGAGAGGGGTTTATTTTTTCCCACAGCTTCGCCAGCATTTGTTATCGATTGATTTCTTGATGGTAGCCGTTCTATCTGGAGTGAGGTGGAATCTGTTTTATTTTAATGTGCATTTCTCTAGTGGCCAGAGATGTTGAGCATTTTTCACATATTTATTTGTTGTTTGTGCTTCTTCATTTGAGAAGTATCTAGTCATTTCAGATGCCCAGTTTTGGATTGTGTTTCTAAATTTGTGGGGTCTGATTTTCAGTGTTCTTTATGTATTGTAGATGTTGGTCCTTTGTCTGAAGAGTGACTGGTAAAATCTTTTTCCTATTTTTTTCCTTCTCTTCACTCTTTTGGTGTTTGCTTCAGCTGTGCAAAACCTTTTCAGTTCAGTGTGATCCTAGCTGTTGCTTCTTTGTAGTATTTCCTGTGGGATCAAGGTTTTGTTCATAAAGTCTCTGCAGACACCTATGTCTCCAGGAGTTTTACCTGTTCTGTCTTCCAGCAGATTGTTTCTCTTCTCATATTTAGATCTTTGACGCACTTTACTGTTAGGTTAGTGCATACAGATACGGGTGTAGGTACAGTCTTCAGCATGTGCAAAGGCAGTTTTCTCAGCACCATTTATCAGAAACTATCTTCCACTGGAGGGGTTTAGCCCCTTTGTCAAAGATAAGGTGGCTGAGTGTGTTTGGAGTTGTTTCTACACCTTCTGTTTCATTCCACTGATCCTTGCATCTGTTTCTTTGCCAGTACCATGCTGTTTTTATTATGACAGATTTGTAATATAACTTGAAATTGGTGATTGTGATGTTCCCTTGACCTTACTGCCCAGAATTTCTTTGGCTATTCTAGGTTTATTCTGGTTCCAGATGAATTTTAAGATTGTTTTCTCTAATTCTGTGAGGTATGATACTTTTTTTTTTTTGGTAGTATAGTAGTTATCATTTCTTGGTCTGTGCCAGACACAGTACTATTATACTTCTGTTATGTACTTCTTCACTCTTTGCAGCAGTCCTTTGAAGCAGGCAGCATCATCGTCATTTATATTTTAGTTGTGATAAAACTTAGGTTCTAGGGGACTAAGTGGTGCCCCACAGTCATGTGCTAGTCAGTGGCTGAGGTGGGGATTTTCTTGATTTTTTGGTTCAGGGTATGTGATTCCTAGTGCCTATACTGCAAACCCAACTACTATATGCAAAACAGCCTCTTTGGAAATAGACAGGTATAAGATTCTAACAACACCTGGGCTGGGTTTTGAAAAATGAAAAGAAGTTTTTCAGGCAAATTGAACATTTGGAGCATTTAAGTCAAAAACATGTAACAAAATTATAGGTTCCAGGAATTAATAAACCACCTACCTCTGCAGCATAGTACTATCTTCTTACAGCTTCTGATCACTGAAGACACATCATAGTACAGGCAGGAAAGGGAGATAAAATAAATATGCTAGTTTAGAAGCAGACTTAGGCAATAAATCTTATGACTTAACAAAATCTACCAGTTAAATATACATTTCTGGGTCTTTTGGAGCCTTGTTAGCATGACTGTACTGTTTTATGGGAAAACAAATATGGACTAATTAAGTTGAAAATGTTTTTGGAATACAGATGTGTTTATACTTAGTTTTAATGATAAGATAATGTGATGGTCCTAGCATGGTGTATATTCTAGAAATAAATTTATTCCAGACAAAGGATAATTCATTAATACTGAAAACTGAAGCCAGGTTTGATGGTGCAAGTCTGCAGCCCCAGCACTCAGGAGGCTGAGGCAGGAGGATCCCTGTGAATTTGAGGTCAACCTGGGCTAATAGTGTGTTCAAGGCCAACCTGGACTAAACAGTGAGACCCTATCTCCTAAAGCCAAAAGAAAGAAAGAAAGAAAGAAAGAGAGAAGAGGGAGAGGAAATGAAAGAAAGATAATTTCTCCATTAAGCAGCTTAATTTTGTCTTAATAAAATAATTTTAATGTGTTTTATGTCCTCACAATTATATAAAAGTAATCTAGTTCCATTTGCTTAGTAACTTTTCTTTTCTCTAAAGCAAATTGTAATCAATTCTATAAAGAAAGTCTTAGTTTATTCCATGTAGAGTAAATTTTCTATATTTTTATTGTTTTCTATGTGGTAGTTAATAAGCCAGGTGTGGATCCTTTAGATAATTATTTTAATCTTCATAGTTATCCTGTAAGAATTATTAGTCACTCCCACTTGACAGGCTCAGAGAGACTAAACAACTTATCTAAAGTCACATAACTAGTAATTTACAGAAGCAGGAATTCAGGATGAGGATTTGTGATCAGATTATGATGCATTAAGTTAGGATGAAGTGATGGCGAATCTGTACATGTTTGTTTGTTGCTACTGGTATTTTGATCAGGATAGCATGAAATCTGTACAACAATTATGGGAATATGGCCATTTCCACTGTATTGGTTCTGCCTGTACAAGAAGAAGGAATGTCTTTCCATTTTCCGATGTCCTCTTCAATTTCATCCTTCAGAGTACTGTAGTTTTCAATGCAAAGATCTTTCATATCCTTTTTTAGATTGGTTGCTAAGCATTTCACTTTTCTTGATACTATTCTGAAAGGTGTGACTTTCCTGATTTCTCTCTCAGTGAGTTTATTATTTGTGTACAACAAATAACAGGAATGCTATTGATTTTTGAGCATGGACTTTGTATCCTGCTGTATTACTGAATTTGGTATTAATTTCAGGAGTCTTTCAGTGCAGTTTTCAGGTCTTCTGTGTAATGTATCACATCATGGTAATTTAATTTCACAAATAATAGTAATTTAATTTCTTTTATTTCTTTCTCTTGTCTAAATGCTTTGGCCAATGTTTCCAGGCTGTGTTGAGCAAGAATGGTGGTAGTGTGCATTATTTTCCTGTTCCTGATTTTGGAGTGAAAATTTTTAGTTTTTGAACATTTAGTATGATATTGGCTGTTGGTTTGTCATACATGCGCTTTATCAGATTGAGATAAAGACCTATTTCAGTTTTATGTAGTTTTGAAAAAATCATGAGTGGGTATTGGATTCTGTCAAAAGCTTTTTCTGTGACTGTTGAGATGATCATGTGATTTTTGTCCTTGATTCTGTTCATGTGGTGTATCACATTTGTTCATTTGTGTATGTTGAAACATCCTTGCACTCCTGGAATGAATCTCACTTGGTCATGGTGTATTATCTTTTCAGTGATTTGCTGAGTTCTGTTCAGAATTATCTTAGTGAGGATTTTTGCATCTACATTCGTTAGGGAGATTGGCCTGTAGCTCTCATTTTTGGTTGGATCCATTTCTGGTTTTGGTATCAAGGTAATGCTTGATTCTAGGAGTGAGTTCGGGAATATTGTTTCTTCAAACCTTGTATAGAATTCAGCAGTGAATATGTTTGGACCTGGGCTTTTCTTTGTTGGTAGGTTTTTAATTACATCTTCAATTTCATTGACTGATACTGGGTTATTTAGAATTTTATATCTTTTATATCTTTTTGGTAATTCATATGTATCTAGGAATCTGTTCATTTCTTCTGTTTTCCATCTTATTAGAATACAGGTTCTCAAAGTAGGTACTGATTCACTACTGACTTTGATGCAATATTTTAAGAAGATCTAGTGCAACTACTCCTTGAATCCTTTAATGAAATTGAAAGAGAAACAATATTCCCAAACTCATTTCTGGAAGCAAACATTACCCTGATATGAAAACCGGAAAAGGATCCAATAAAAAGAGAATTACAGGCCAATCTTCCTAATCAACACAGATACAAAAGGTTAAGCTGGGAAGTGTTTGATTTCTTCTACATTAATGCCCCTGGATTTGCCTTGGGTGAATTGGGGGTGTTGGATTACATTTTGCTTCCATATTTTCTCATTTTCTATTTTTTGTTGTGACACTTGTAATTGCTTATGGTAGGTAGCTTTATTACTCATATTGAGACCTCCCAAGTTGACATGTTCCCTAAAATGGCATTTGACCAGGCATTCTTTCCTGGGGATATGGCAGACGCTTGGGTTGGAGTCCCTCACCAGGTGTTGAAGCCCACTGTATCCACTGCTCCATTCCACAGCTTTTCTCCCTGAAAGGCTCTGGGGTTGCCCACTTTCACTGTATCTCTGTAGATTCAATCTTCCTTTCTCTTGCCATGCTCTGGGAACTGGGGGGAAAGTGTAGACTGCCCCTTCCTTTCTCTACACTGTGGTCTGTCTCTTCAAGTTCTCTGTAGTCTCCAAGTTTCTCTTCAGGTCCTTCCTGCGTACCAGGGATCTACCCTCCTCTTTTCTTTCCCAGGTTATTTTCCAATGTCTGGATTCTGAATGTTGGAGAGGCTGATTTATGGCTGCTTACCACTCTACCGTCTTCCCAGAAGTCTGAGAATTTTTTTGTAGTGCTGTTTTATGATTGTGAATTTCTTAGGGTGCCCTTTATCACGGAAGTACCTTATTTCTCCATCAATTTTGGAAGATAGCTTTGTAAGATATGTAAGTCTCACTTGGAATTTACTTTCTTTTAGGGCTTGAAACACTGTACTCCAAGTTCTTCTGGCCTTTAAACTTCGTGTAATTCTAATGGTTTTACTTTTATGAAGTGATTCATTTCTTTTCTCTAACAGCTTTTAAGATTCTTTCCCTGTGTTCAACTTCTGGGAGTTTTGACTATGTCATGTTGTCAACAGATTCTTTTTTTCACTGTGGCTATTTGGCTGCACTTCTCTGTATATTTAGTTCTTTATATTTGGAATATTTTCTTCTATTATTTCTATAAATAGCTTTTTAATTCCCCTCACATTGTTTTTGATTTTTTGCTAATTCCAATTAATCTTATTAGTCTTCTTTATATCATGCAGCAGCTATTGGGTCCATTTTTCATTTTCTCTTGTTTTAAAATTTTTTTTTAACATTTAAAATTTTTTTAAATTTTAAAATTTTATTTTAAAGATAATAAAAATCTGAAAGGTAGAATAGATATTGTGTTCTCTTGTTTTTAGGGTATCTATAAATAATTGGTCTCTGCAGCCCTAGCTTCTAGTACAGGCACTGTCCTCACATTGGTCACTTCTGCTGCCTATACTTTTAATAGGAATTTTAATCTCTGGGTTCTTTTTCTAAATTTTTCATGGACTCACATGTTTTTGTAAACTGGTCAGTCACGTTTTGTATCATTTTGTTTAGCTCAGCTAGCTTTCTACTAGTGCCTTCTGTAAACTTGCTGAGCCCTTCATTACATCCATTCTCTCTCTCACTCTTTTTTTAGTATTGGAAATTGAACTCAGAACCTTACACTTGCCAGGCAGGCACTTGTGCCACTGAGCTATATCCCTGGCCCCCATGATCTCTTTATTTATATCTTCTTTTCTCTCAGTTATTTTATCTCTGCTGTGATCGTTTCAAATAATTCAGTTGTGTTGCTTTTGATTTCCTCCCTCTGAATGCCCCACGGATTGTCTTTGGTGCTTTTAGAGGCATTTTGTTGCCTTCCTTCTGAGGTTGCTGTGTGTGTGTGTGTGTGTGTGTGTGTGTGTGTGTGCACGCATGTGTGCGTGCGTATGAGAGAGAGAGAGGTTTGTAGGCATTTTCAGTAAAGACTTTAGTGCTTTTATAGAGATCTGTCTGGTTAGTGTCTGTGTTTTGATGGTACGCTTTGGGAGTGGCTAACAATAGGCCTTTGTCTGTGTCCTAATATGTAACCACCCTGTTACTTTGGGAGGGGAGGCTCTAGTATTACTGGCCCAGCACCCAGTTCTCTGTGAACAGACTACAGTACTGTTAATGACGCAAAGATAATTGGGATATTGGCATATAGGAAAAACTATTAATAGTAACAACTATACTACAAAAGCAAAAGCGACAAAATCAGTAATAATAATTGCATCAAAGACAAACTGGATATTGACACAGCATAAGAACCAATAATGTACCACATTTAATCATAGAAAATATCTATAGTTATAGTAGAAACACTAAGAAACACCAAATATTGACATACAGTAAGGATCTACTAAAGAAAATCATATGCCATGACCAAGTGGGATTCATCCCATAAATGCAGAGATGGTTCAATTTACCCAAATCAAGAAATGTAACACCCCATATGAACAGAGCCAAAGTCAAAAACCACATGATCATCTCAATAGATGCAGAAAAAGCTTTTGACAAAGTCCAACACTCATTCATGATAAAAACCCTACAGAAAATAAGAATGGATGGTCTTTAATCTGTTGAAAGCCATCTATGACAAACCAATGACCAACATTATTCTAAATGAACAAAAACTGAAAGCTTTCACTTTAAAATAAAAAACAAGACAAGGATGCCCTCTGAGATGGATACACACTTCTCAGATAAAGAAATACAAGTGGTAAATAAATATATGAGAAAATGTTCTACATCATTAATCATTTGAGAAATGCAAATTAAAGCAACATTGAGATTTCATCTCACCCCAGTAAGATTGGCCAGCATTAAGAAGTTAAACAATAACAAATGCTGGCGAGGTTGTGGAGAAATAGGAACTCTTCTGCACTGCTGGTGGGAATGCAGACTGGTGAAACCACTGTGGAGATCGGTTTGGAGATTCCTCAGCAAACTAGGTCTAGAGGTCCCATTCAACCCAGCTATTCCCCTTCTGGGTATTTTCCCAGAAGATGTGAAAACATCATATCACCGTGATAGATGTGCACCTATGTTTATAGCAGCGCAGTTCATAATAGCCAAATCATGGAAGTAACCCAAATGTCCATCCACAGAGGACTGGATAAAAAAACTGTGGCATTTTTACATAATGGAATGTTATTCAGATATAAAGAAAGACAAACGAAGCTTTTATAGGCAAATGGTCACAATTAGAGACCATACTCATAAGTGAAATAAATCAGATGTGCATGTGCAAACAACATATTGTATCATTAGTGTAAAAACCTGAAAGTGGCGGTAGAAATTAGGAGGTAGGAAAGGAAACTGCTCAAAAGTAAAGAGCAAATGGGATGAGGGGAAGGAGAAAGGGAAGAAAAGGATTACTATGTGTGTATGTGTGTATATGCAGGATGGCTAACATGGTTGCACTATTGTCTCATGTTGCTTTATTGTATCAATCTTGTATGTCTTTACCCATTACCCTGAACATACACTTTGGTTTTTTTTTTAATTTAAAAAAAATAAAAGTACAAAAACATATTAACAAACAGACACCAATTAGCATAAAAAATAGTACAATCACAATTAATCTATAGACAAGGTGACATGGTCTCAAGGTGGTTATTTCTTTATCTATTGATCTCTTCTAAGTGTAAATATATGAACCCATATACAGACATGCAAAATAAGTCAGACAATTAATCCTCTCAACAACAGAAGAAACACAAATACCAAAAATCCAAAGACAAAAAACAAAACAGGCAAATAACAGCAGTACCAACAACAACAACAACAAAAAACCACCAATAGTTGCTGCTTTGCATATTGATATCTTCGAAGTGTGTGTTCAGGATAACACATACAGACATACAAGATTGATCAAATAACCCGTCATCGATTATTTCTCAGCATTAAGTGATATAATACAATAGTAGAACCATGTTAGCTCTCCTGCATATATGTATATTTATATATACATACATACATTTTTGTCTCTTTCTTTTCTCCTTTCCCTCGTCCCATCTGTTCTTTGTTTTAGAACAGATTTCCTTCATGTCTCTTAGTTTATATTCCCACCCTCAGGTTCTTACACCAGTGATACAATACGTTGCCTGCACATGTATCGCTGATTTATTTCACTTATTAATATGGACTCCAGTTTTGACCACTTGCCTACAAAGTCCCCAAAACTGTCTTTCTTTATAGCTGAATAATATTCCATTATATAAAAATGCCACAATTTTTTAATCCAGTCTTCCGTGGATGGGCACTTGGGTTGCTTCCACATTTTAGCTATTACAAACTGTGCTGCTATAAACATGGGTGCACATATATCAGAGTGGTATGATGTTTTCAGATCTTCTGGGAAAATACCCAGAAGAGGAATAGCTGGTTTGAATGGAACCTCTAGACCTAGTTTGTGGAGAAATCTCCAAACGGCTCTCCACAGTGGTTGCACCAGTCTGCATTCCCACCAGCAGTGTAATAGAGTCCCTATTTCTCCACAGCCTCGCCAGCATCTGTTATTGGAGGACTTTTTCATACTGGCCAGTCTTACTGGGGTGAGATGAAATCTCGATGTTGTTTTTATTTGCATTTCTCGAATGACTAAGGATGTGGAACATTTTCTCATATATTTATTTGCCATTTGTATTTCTTTGTCTGAGAATTGTGTATTCATCTCAGATGCCCATTTCTGGATTGGGTCTTTGAATTTGGACAGGTACATGT
>PVLD010006509.1:0-44229 GCA_004027595.1 Dinomys branickii | reverse complement strand
AACATACACTTTGAAGTTATCAATATGTAATACAACAACCATTGTTAATTCCCTGTCACCTTATCTGTAATTCAGTTTTTGAACTATTCTGGTGCTACTTTGTGTCTGTTTGCTAATGTTTTCGTTCTTTTACTTTAAAAAAAAAAGACAAGGACACTCATTGTCACCACTCCTATTCAACATAGTTCTGGAAGCATTAGCTAGAGCAATTAGGCAAGACAGAGAAATAAAAGAAATAAAGATAGGAAAGGAAGTAAAATTATCATTATTCACAGATGACATGGTACCATACATGGAAGACCCCAAGAACTCCACCAAAAGACTCCTAGAATTAATAAAAAAAAATTGGTAGTGTAGCTGGATACAAAATCAACACTCAAAAATCAATAGTATTTCTATATACGAACAATAAACACACTGAAAAAGAAATTAAGAAACTATACCTTTCAATGTAGCATCCAAAAAACTGAAATAGTTGGAATCAATCTAACAAAAGAAGTAAAAGACCTATACAGTGAAACTATAGTACTCTGAGAAAAAAGATATTGAAGAGGATTTCAGAAAATGGAAAGATATTCCTTGCTGTTACAGTTGATACATTGTATCAACTTGGGGAGTCTACAGGTTTAGCTGAGTAACTCAGCAGTTATAGATCTTGGGGTGAAAAGGACATACTCTTACCCTTCTGAGATGTTGTTTATTGTGTTAATTTGAGAAGTTTAAAAGGTTAACTATGTGATTCAGCAGGAAGCCAGGTTGCTTACTTTGTATCCATCCTGAGCCTGTGGAAGAGGAGGGCATGAAGACTGTGTGGGAGCTACACGCCCCCTGGGTGGGGGCAGGCTGTTTACAAGGTAAAGGAGAGAAAGAGGCTGCTTGTCTGCAATTCCACACATTTGCTGGTTGTTCGCTGCCATGAACGTTTGCCCTCTGCCATGTGCCACTCTGCCTGAGAACCAGCCAAATATGGACTGAAACCTCCACAAACTGTAAATAAACCTTTCCTTCCACCATTTTGGGTGTTGGGTATTTTGTCTCAGCAAGGAGAGAAAAGTGACCAAGACACATGCTCATGGATCGTAAGAACCAACATTATAAAAATTGCCCTACTCCCAAAATTGTTGTACAGATTCAATGCAATTCCAATAAAAATACCACTGGTATACCTCAGAGATCTAGAGAAAACATTTCTAAAATTCATCTGGAACCAGAGGAAACCCAGAATAGCAAAAGCAATCCCGGGTAACAAAGGCAAGTCAGGTGGAATCACAATCCTTGACTTGAAATTGTACTACAAAGCTGCTGTTATAAAATCAGCACAATATTGTCAAAAAACGGACGTGGAGATCAGTGGAACAGACTGGAAGACACAGTCACAACCACAAACACACTCAGCCACCTTATCTTTCACAATGGGGCCAAACAAGTTCACTAGAAGAAAGATAGCCTCTTTAATAAATAGTGCTGGAAAAACTGCTCACCACATGCCAAACACTTAAGCTAGATCCATATCTATCACCATGCATCAAATTAAAGTCAAAATGGATTAAAGATCTAAATATTAAAACAGAGCTATTAAATCTACTGGAAGAAAAAGTAAGTAAAAATCTTGAAAACATAGGGGTAGGCAAAGAGTTCATGAACAAAAACCAAACTACACAAAAAATTCTTCAATGAATGAACAACTAGTATCTTATCTTATTGAAAAGTTTTTGCATGTCTAAATCACAAGCAGAGTAAAAACAAAACCCACAAATTGGGAAAAATTTTAGCCAGCTGTCCCTCAGATAAAGGACTTCTATCTAGAGCATATAAAAAATTAAACAAAAATCAGGCCCCCAAAATTCAAAGACCCAATCCAAACCTGGGCATCTGAGATGAATACACACTTTTCACATGAATAAATATTAGTGGCAAATAAATACATGAAAAAATGTTTAACATCTTTAGTCATTCAAGAAATGCAAATTAGAACAACACTGTGATTCCATCTTACTCCAGAAAGAACGGCTATCATCAAGAAATCAACCAATAACAAATGCTGGTGGGTGTGTTTTCTGGTCTGAGCTTGAACTTCTCAGGGTGTCTATGTCTAGCCTGCACCTTCTCCATAACTCTTTCCCCTTGCTGCCTCTCACCCAGTCACTGTGGGAGAGTGACACTGGGAATTCTGAAGTGAAGTTGTTTTTTAGTTGCTCTGAATCTCAGTCTTAAGCAATCAACACCTTTCTGAAATGGTGCCTGTTGAAACAGTGTCTCGCAGTACAGCAAGTGCTGCTGTAGATTCTTTCTCCAACTGCTGCTTGCTATGTGGATGGAGTCACTTTGGAGCAAAGCTCCTCTCTATTTTCAGTTTATGATCGCTAGAGTGTCTTTTAGGGCTAATGCTGCCTGCCTGATTTGTTGTTTTTTCCACCTCAGGAGCTTACCTTGTGTTGGCAGAGACAGGTTTCCCTTGAAACCAGGATAAGCTTCCCAACTGCACAGTTCCTCTCTCTCCATTGTGGTCTGTTTCACCAACTTCTCTGTAGCTTCTAATTTTCCTGTCAGTTCCTTCCTCATTCCCAGAAATCTAGTTATTTTTTTCTGTTCACCAAGTTGTTATTTTCCAGACTCTCATTCTCAAGGAGGCTGAATTTTGCTGCTGATCGCTACTCTGACATTTTGGTTCTTTGTGGAGGTACTTTTTAAACCTCTTAATTTTCAAACAGTTTTAGACTACAAGGACTTAGCAGAATAGTACAGAATGTTCTCATGGACAGCCTCCCCTGTGACAGCAACGTAATCAACCTCATACCAATTAAAGCCAGGAAATGGACACGGGTAGCATGCAATGAGTGATACCACAGCCTAATTCAGATTTCACTAGGGATGCATGTTCCCCTGTGTGTGGCTGTGTTTCCGTGCCACTCTTTTTGAGGCGGGGTCTCACTATGTATTGCAGGCAGGCCTTGAACTCACTTATATAGCCCTGACTGGCTTCAAACTCATACTCATCTCCTGCCTCAACCTCCTGAGAGCTAGGATTACAGGCATGCACCACCATGCCCAGCTTCCATGCCATTTTTTCATGTGTAGGTTCACAAGAGCCTGGCCACTGTCTAGTGATACAACCGTCTCTCTGTATGAAGGTGTGCCTTTTGGGGCAGCTTCATGGTCTTACCCACTCTCATCTTTAGCTCCAGCAACCAAAAATTGCTTCTCCTTCTCTATAATTTGTTATATACATTGAATCACAAGATGTGATTAGTTTTTCTTACTCTGTGAAGTCCTTGAGACTCATCATATTGTCAGGTATATGCACGGCTTGTTCACGGTTATTGCTGACAGGTCTCACATGGTCTGGCTGTACCACAGTGCAATCATTCCCCCTTTGAAGGACAATTCACACTACATATGCTATCAACTAGACTCAGACCTTGTGTAGACTTCAAGATGCTTGCCCGATGGGGACCTAGAGCCAAGAGCACTTGGACATGGCTAGAGACAAAAGTGAAGCTTACAGTTTTCATGTGAGGGTGATCACAGCATTTTCTACTCCAACATGCGGCAGGCATCAGTGAGCTGAGAAGAGCCTGATACCTTGTAAAAACCTGAACATGCTGCTGTTACTAAACACAAGGGACTGTGAACCCCTTTGGCAAGCGACACAATGTGGCAGGCAGGGGTGGGTGCAGTTCATCAGCCGTGTGGTATTTGGGCTGGGCTGGAAACACATTTCTGCTTTCAACATTGCTTCCCTTCCCTTCCTGTGTTTTTCTAAAAGGCTGTGGACCATTGTAGCTACTGGAAGCGTGTGGGTTTCCGAAGTGTGAAAGGCCCATTTCCAGGGCATGTTGAATTTCTGCTGGTACCTGGCCCGGGCGCTCTGAGGAAACAGTCACCAGATGGGGCCTCTTTTCATTCTACATATTGGTGGGTGGATCACCAGAAAAATATGTATGGGGTCTTTGGCAGCTTTTCCTCCTAATGAGTAAGACAGGCTCTGCAAAGTGGCCTGTGGATGTTGATGTACTTCAGCTCTGCCGTGTGCCAAGGGCATTTGTGAAATGCAAGATGCTCTCTCTGTGCAGTTGGACAGCGATGCTGAGAGCCACAGGTAGTGAGATTAATCCAAGCATGAGTTCCAGAAATGACAGAATGCCCCAGACTCACTGTGGGTATGGTGGCCTTTACGTCTTCCGGGTCCAGTGGGGATTCGAAATGGTTCTAGGTGAGAGGCCAGGTTTTCTAGTGTTTGCATTTGGGACTTGGAAATCCTGCATCTGAGTGGAGCTCCTGGCTCTGACCTTGACCAGCTGTGACTTTAACCTGTACCCACTCAGCTCCCCCATATCCAGACCTCCCTCCATCCCTCCTTCTCACCTCCTTTTCCTGGTCACCAACACCGAAGTCACCATGTCCCTAATTTTTTTTAACTTTTTCATGTTTTTTTTTTATTTTAAAGAGATAAAAAATAGATATTGTGAAAGGGAAAGAAATTGCTTAATAGGAAAGGACAACTAGGATGAGGGAAAGAAGAAAAGAAATACTGGAAAAAAATTATATAAAACAAAAGCTAAGGTAATTGTACTACTAATTTCTATTGGTTTATTGAAAGGAACAGTTAACGCTTAATTGTTTGCTCAAGTTTGCATGGCTATATCTGGTAATCTGAGTAACTCCTTTGAGGATAACAATAAGTAATACAACAACCATTGTAGATTTCCTATCATCTTGTTTTACAATTCTGTATCATTTATTATAGTTTTTGTATTGTTTTGTTTTTGTCTTTGTTTTTGTTTTTATTCTTTTCTCTTTAAGTTAAAAAAGAGACAAAAAGCCCCCAATAAAAACAATACAGAATTTCAAAACAAGTTCAAAGTACTTGCTCAGATTACCACATGTAGGCACGCAAAACTGATCACACAATGTAAGTACTAATGGTTCCTTTCAATGAAATAATAGAAGTTAGTAGTACAATTATCTCAGCTATCTTCTGTGTCTGTCTGTCTGTCTATCTATCTATCCATTTATCTATTTTTCCCCTTCCTTCTTTTCTTTTTTCCCCCATCCCAGTTGTTCTTTCCTTTTGAGAAGTTTCTTTTCCTTTCACAATATCTGTTGTACCTTTCAGATTTTATTCATTCTTTCAGTTTCTTCCACTAGGGAGGCAATATGGTGTTTACACATGTGGGTCTGATTTATTTCACTTATGAGTATGGTCTCTAGTTGCATCCATTTACCTATGAAAGCCTCGAGTTTATCTTTCTTTATGGCTGAGTAGTACTCCACCACATCCCTACTTACAGTTCTCCTCTAGCCAGGTCTTGGTGACTTTGGAGGACAGCAGTCAGGCTCCTGACGATGGCAAAGACTGCTGTGGGTAGTTTGTTTCTCTGTGGATCCTGGGCTCCAGCCTGCACATGGTGTTGCACACCCACACTGGCTCAGGTGCAACCACACAGCCCCTGACAGGAGAGGGGGCAGCATGCCCTGCCCACTGATGTCTGGCCAGTGGGTCTGGCTCCTGAGGCCTCAACCCTGAGAAGCTGCTCACTGCCATCGCTGTCCCTTCCCCTGTGGTGACCTGAGCCTGTTCCTCTTCTACTTCACAGGCTCCAGGCCCATACCTGTCCCTTGGAGTCAGCTCCCTCAGAGACCCTGGGTGGGAGCTTGTGGAGTGGGCGGGGTGGTCTCGCGGTGCAACCGCAGGTGGCTTGAGGCGGCCCCTGCCTCAGCATGACGGCCCTGCAGAGCCCTGGTCTCCAGCCCGGAGGCGGGTTCATCTCGCAGCCAGCCATGGCAAATAAAAGTCTTTAGGATGTGGCTTTCTTTGTGGCTCATTAAATTCGCTCGCTTCTCAAAATGGAAACCGCTTTTATTGTACTTTTTCTGATTATAAAAAATGATGCATGATCACTGTAAAGAATTTAAGCTACAGAGGAAGCCATAAAGATGAAAATTAAAATCCCTCTGGTTCTCTCCACAGAGGGGTCACATTTTGGTCCCGTCTTCTCTGGCATCTCACTGTGTGCAGGCACATATGTGACCTGTCATATGAATGATTTCACACAGATCAGAACATTTCCGGGCCCTCCTGGAAGTTGATATGTTTTTAGTCCAGTAATGTGATATGGACATCTTTCTAAGTCAAAAAGTATTATATCGTCAGTTTCGATGACTGCCTCAGATTCCATCGCGTGGATGTCCCATTAGTTAGCTGGCAGGGTTGCTGTTGTTGGAGATGTAATCATTTTGGGTTCATTGTCAAGCTTCAACAAACCACCCCATGCATATACATTGTGAATTTGTCTGGCTATGTTGTCAGAAACATCTGTAGGTGATTAATTGCTGTGTTAGTATTGCCAAGTTCGTGTACAAACAAGTGACTCTGGTATGCCCACCGACAGGCAGGGGAGCGTCCTGCCTCTCTGGATCCTCAGGGAGCCTGGCACAGGCAGTATTGCCCCTTGTTGCCCGGCTGAGAGAGGAAAAGACCATTCCCTTGACCTGCTTCTCTTTCTCTTTCGATTGTCAGAGAGGTGAAGCATCATTTCATCTGCTTCTTGGGCCCTGGTATCATTTCTTCTGGAAATACCTTTTCCCTCTCTTTTTCTTTTTCCCCAGTTGGGCTCTGTCTTTCTCATATTTATATGAAATCACTTGGTTGCTAAACTGACAAATTAAGCCGAATCTTCTACAGACTCTCAGCTTAATTCCCAGTATCCCTCACGTGGAAGAAGATAAGCGGGGTGGTGCCAGGAGACGTTTCTGGGTGTCTGTCCTGGGCATCCAGGCCTAGGGCTGGGGATATAGCTCAGTGCAATAAGCTCCTGCCTGAGCATCCAGGCCTAGAACTCAAGGGACTGCGACTCTGCCCTGCTGCAGATCCCAGGGCCACACCGGGGGCCCGTATGCTGCTGACCACAGCTGGAAGCATCTCACCTGATCTGTTAGGGCCTGTTTACCCTTTGGTCCCACAAACTCTTGTGGAATGGCTTTGGGCAGTTACTGTGCTTGTTTTTCCAGTGGGAAGAGCCGCCTCCTCTGGCAAACTGTCACCCAAAGTCAGTTGTCAAGATGTAAGGTGGAGCTTGCTAATTCATATCTGCACCTAGACACCTGCATGCAGAGCACAGAGCCCTGCCATGAGGAGGAGGGGTGACCGCATGTGAGCCTGGACTTGGCGATCGCCAAGAAGAAAGAGGAAATAGAAAGGGTCTATTTACTGTTCCGAATACAGGGCTGGGTGCACAGGGAGCTGGAGATAAAGGCTGGTTGAATGGGTGAGAAATTGGCACATGCTGTTATGTGCTAGCATCATCCAGGAGCTGGAGGGGACTTTGGCCCTCATCCGCTCTCTTTCTTTCACGTCACAACTGGGAAACAGAAGCTCAAAGAGGGGAGGCAAATTTGCAGCCAAACCCAGCACAGCAGGGAGACTTCAGGCTTCCTGCTCTTCCTCCTTCCAGTGCTCGACCCCCACTCTGCTCAGCCTCGGTCCCGGAGCCTGGAGAGGCATAGCCATAAGGTGCAGGTTACGGTCAGGATGTGTGACCAATACTCTGTGCTGGGGCTTACTCACAGCCCAGAGCCTCCTGCTTGGTCCCCACTGGATGTCTTGGAAACATTTTGGAGTCACGTCCCTGACTGCTTCCCCTTGGCACTGAGCACCGCCCCAGAGATCTGGGACATAGGTCACAATGCTCAGAGTCTTTCTGAATGGTAGATAGGGGTGCTGTAATGGTCAGCAGATTCGCTGGCACTCTCCTACACCCTGGGCCCAAGCACCAGGACCCAGGTCTGGAGGGCCTAGCTGTGGCTTGCCGATGATTTGGATGTGTCCTTAAAGGACCCAGGATGGAGTTGGCTGGGGGTGCGACCTTTAAGAGGTGAGGCCTGGTAGGCAGTAATTAGGTAAGTGAGCTTCTTCCCTGGAGAGGGATTGATATGGCTGTTGTGAGACCCTGGTTTGTTGTCAAGAGATTATTTTTTTTATAAGAACAAGATTGGCCCCTGTTACGGTTGATACATTGTGTCAACCTGGGGAGTCTGGAGGCTTAGCTGAGTAACTCAGCAGTTGTAGATCTTGGGGTGAAAAGGACATGCCCTTACCCTTCTGGGATGTTGTTTATTGTGTTAATTTGGGAAGTTTAAAAGGTTAACTATGTGATTCAGCAGAAAGCCAGGGTGCTTACTGTGTATCCATCCGGAGCCTGTGGAAGAGGAGGGCATGAAGACTGTGTGAGAGCTACACGCCCCCTGGGTGGGGGCAGGCTGTTTACAAGGTAAAGGAGAGAAGGAAGGGCTGCTTGCCTGCAATTCCACACATTCGCTGGTTGCTTGCTGCCATGAACGTTTGCTCTCTGCCGTGTGCCACTCTGCCTGAGAACCAGCCAAATATGGACTGAAACCTCCACAAACTGTAAGCTGAATAAACCTTTCCTTCCTTCATTTTGGGTGTTGGGTATTTTGTCTCAGCAAGGAGAGAAAAGTAACCAAGACAGCCCCTTTCACCTCTCACCGGGCAATGCCCTCCCAGGTTTCCCTGCCACTGTGATTCAGTGCCCCAGGAGGCCCTCACCAGAACAGAACCATGGCCCTCAAACCTCCAAAACTCTGAGCAGATTAAACCTGTTTTAGTTATGTACGACCAAGCTTTGGGTATCTTGTACAATAGGAAATGGACTGATGGAGAGTCCTCTGTCCACAGTGATGGTACGTGCTTCTTTGGTTATTTTCTTGCTTCTGGTTCATCTCTTTTTACAGGGACGATGGCCATCTTGCTCAGTGTGGAAACCAAGCACCAAGATCAGAGCCTGGGGTTGCTCTTTCTTTTTTTTTTCTTTTTGTCTTTTTGAGGCAGGGTCTCGCTATGCGGTTCAGGCTCACCTGGAGCTCACTTTGTAGCCCAGAGTTGGGTTCTGAAGGAGCTGCAGCCAATCTCTGTACCAACTCTGGCCGAGCTGAAATGAAAGTCAACTCGGCCCCTGTGTTCATCTTCAGAGGCCCTGGGTAAGAATCTGCTCATGTGCGCACCGCACTCATGTAGTCGGCAGAGCTCAGGTTCATGTGGCTGAAGGGCTAAGCCCCCCTTTTCTTGTTGTGGGCTGAGGTGTGGGCTGAGCTTTGGGAGGCCTTATCCTTGATTCATGGCCCCATCAAGGGCAGTGATGGTGGCCACGCCCCACACATACTTCCAGCGTCTTTCCTCTCCATCCTGCCTCGTCTTCTGCTCCTTCCTCTGCTTTGCAGGGCTCCTGTAATTACACTGCCTGCACTCGCATAATCTAGAGTACTTTTCCTATTTTAAAGTCAGCTGGTCAGTCATGGTAATTTCATCTGCCGAACCCCTTTGAAGCTGTTCCTAGATTAAAGTTTGGTAGAGTAACCAGAGTTCAGAAATCTTTGGGGAGAGACTTAAAGAATTCCGCCTTCTAGCCATGGTGGCGCACGCCTGTAATCCCAGAGCTTAGGAGACTGAGGCAGGAGGATTGCCATGAGTTCAAGGCCAGTCGGGGCTACATAATCAGTTCAAGGCCAACTTGAACTATGTAGTGAGACCCTGTCTCAAAAACAAAAAGAACAGCAAAATAAAACAAAAAAATGCCGAATCAAACTAACAAACCAACCAACAAAACAAACATAATCTGCGTTTGCTTTCCATATTTTCCCAGCAGGTAATTGGTGGGCAGGACCCCGGCTCTGTCCTATGACCCAGAACCCAGTTTTGCTCTGTACTCAGCTTGCTGCATGCTCACAAGCTCGTGTGTAAGTCTGCCATGATCATTCGCGGTGCGTACTGTAGCTCCCTTTTGATTTCAGTACCAAAGCTGCCCCCTCACCTCTGAGCTTTCATCCTGACAGGTACTTGGCTCATTCTAGGATGAAATACTTAATGAGACCAAATTATTTAGTTTTCCCCGGGCTCCAGGCTCCCAAAGGGCCACATGGCATGGGCTATAAATTGTCCCCCAACACGTCTTCCTTTGGTGTCATAATAACTATCTCTAGGTTTTAGTTGGATACGTGGTTACACAGAATAGAAATGGGACTTTCCAATCTCTTTCACAGCTGGGTACAGACTAATGACTAAATCTTGGCCAAAGAGTCACGCAAAGAAAGGAGCTATGAATCCTGCTGCTTTGGTGTTCAGCCCTCTGCCAAGCAGAGGAAGGAGCAGAAGAGGAGGCAGAGGGGTGTGCTTGCTTCCTACCGTTGTCCAGCTTGGAAAGGAGCGGCACACTGCCCCTGACCATGTGGCCAGTGCACTTGTTAGGGAAGGGTACAACCAGCTAGAAGCTGGGTCTTTGCCTGTGGCCCCACTGCTAACCCTAGGCTACCCGTGTCATGCTGTTACTCAGAAGAAAAACAAACTTCCCTCTTTCTTAAACCACTATTATTTTGGGTCTCTATTATAAAAGCCAAACTTTTTATCCCCAAAAGGCAAAATCCAGATTGTTGATATGCATACTCTCACTTGCCTTTAATTTACTACTAGTACATATTTTTTTTTCAGAATGCATCATAAAGACTTGTGTGCAAGGTAAAAGTACCTCACATTTTGCACTATGTCATATGGAGTCAGTCTCTCTATTTCTGTTCACTGATGCTGTCCCGGTGGAGGACCTCAAATTCTATTTTTTTTTTTTCAGTTTTTGTTGTTATTGTTTTTTGGTGGCTCCAGTTTTCTAGGAATATCAAAGTTGGCGTGCCTCTGGGCTCTGGTTCCTGCTAGCTTCCTCGCATATAGGTAGATACAGAGGCTGGGATTCTTGTGCAGACTGGAGGTGGCAAAATTCCAATTAATCTTCAGTCTCTGACCTTCAGCATTCAGCAGCAGCACCAACATGGGCAAATCAGAGCAGGCAGTCAGTGACAGTAGGGCAGCCATAGTCCCTGGCATGGGGCAGGAGCCCTGGTAGTGCCCATAGATGCTTTGGATGTGGATGCCTATTCTAACTAAGCTAGGACCCCCCGCCTGTGGTCTGCATCCCTAGCCCTTTATTTTCATGCCTGCGTCTCCTCTGTCCTATCTCTGAGTTCACAGTCCTGGCCTCCTCCTCTATGGCTGTCCCAGAGAAAATTTGGCAAGTCTTGTGGGTGTCACCCATTGGCTACCTGCTTTCAGAAACACAGGATTTTCAAAATCCCAAGCACCAGGCATTAAATGTGTATCAATTACTCAATGTTTTTAGTTGCAGGATTAGTGCTGACACATAGTTATATATTTAAGGACATATTACATGTATTATTTTAAAACTGTGATTAACACCAATTTTGGAAGACTAATTAAATGATTGAAAACCACATTCTGGCACTGCAGCGTTTGATCAACAAAAGCGTTTGTGGAAATTAGGTGTAGTTCAACCACCTTATTATACGATTAGGTGTTTAATTCTGCCTCCAGCCATCTGGGGTCAGAGTTAGGGTCCCCTTCTCAGGGTGCCTCCAGCCCTGCTGGCCTCCCAGGGCACCGTCACCATGCTGGTCTGTGCCTCGCTCTGCTGTGGCCGTGCCTCTCCCCCTGTGTGATCGTCAGCACTGCTGTTCTCCAAATATTTTTGGTTCTCCTCGCAAGTACATAGTGGGCTGTGCTCCATTTCCCCACCCTCTCGAAGTTAGGTATCCCTAGTAACTAAGGTATCGTGGGCAGAAGGGATGTGTGCCATTTTTGGGCAAATGCTTTCAGAACCCCATGGAATGCACCCTTTTCCTTTCCCTTTGCCATGGTAACTGGAGATCTTTCAGATGGTGCCTTCTCTGTTCACCTTGGGTCTTGACATGAAGGAGATGCCTTTGTCTATTTATGGACGTGCAGTGTAAACTAGAAACAGTGTTTATCGCTCCGAGCTCCTGAGACTTGGGAGCTGTTTTGTTGTTCTCCAGCATCCTGTGAGCCGCTCTGGTGGGTACAGTCAGGGGTCATTGCCCTTAGTTTTCCTTTGGCCAGTGTCTCAGAAAGGGGGCTCTCTGTCCTCCTCCTCTAAGCCACCTTTAACAGTGTTTCTTGCTTTTTGTTCTCCACAGCATTGATCACCATCTGATGTTATTCTACCTGTCCATTTCATGAACTTGGACCTGTTTTCTTGGATTTGTCATTTTTTTACTGTCCCAGGAATGATACAGAGGCCAGGACCTCAAGGAATTGCTGCACATGTGTGAACATCCAGATGACCAGCCCCCAGACTCGGAGTCCTACCCTGCAATAAACACATGATTAGCATGCAGCGGGCCAGTGTCTGCATGTGGGAAGAGAATGCAGGAGAGGACAGTGCAGATGTCTTTTAACCTTGACGAACACCATGGCTGAAGGGACAACTGGGTGGACACTGGGCAAGTCATACAGGATTAGCCATACCACTGAAAGGGGCCCACAGCAGAAAACGTGTGTAAAGTTTAATACCTGCTTTAGAGTCTGCATTCAGACCCCTTACTCCTTTTATGGATTTTTGAGGAAATGCCACATCACTGGAGCTTGTGGAAGGGTACAGAGGACGATGGAATGGAAAAACCCAGCCCTGGATGAGTCTGAGCCAAGTGGCGATTCAGAGGACTCAGGTTGGGTGAAGGGGAGTTTGAGGAAGAACATCCAATTTATTTCACTTGTATTTTCATTTTTATATGTGCACAATAGTTATATGTGATAAAAATCTGTCTAGTTAAGTCTCAAAGAACTCTTTCAATAAGTAAAATTAAAATTCTAAGTGATAAGAAGCCATTGTGTTACGGTTTAATTGGCAGCATATTTTTCTTTCACAGTAGAACAAAAAATAATGGTGCTTCTTGCAATTGTGTGTCTTGGGGCTGATGAAATGTGGTATTTTTGTCCAAGAGGGCACTATCACAAAGCCATCTGCTGTGTCACTCAATTCAATTTTGGTTGAGTTTAAACAAGGTCTCTGGCCAGTCAGAAAGTTGAGTCATATGGATGCAGAGGGACTTGTGATTTTAAATTTAACCAGACGGGAGAAAAGTTGAGATTTTACCTCTTGATAGCATCAGAAGCCTTGGGCTTGGCTGCCTGGAGACTCTGCTCCCTGGCTGGGACAGCAGTCGCAGACCTAGGCAGTATGTCACCATACCCGGCCCTCCTCTCCTCTCCTCTCCTCTCCTCTCCTCTCCGTCTTCTCCCCTCCTGTCCTGTCCTCTTCTCTCTGTCTCGGTCTCTCTCCACACCCACAAATCCCTGGTTATATTAATTAATGGAATTCTTTTAAAAATTTTTTTATTTTTCAACAATTATAGGCCCTGAAGAGGTTAAAAAATGGTAGTGTAATTCCACAGGCTCTTCCCCCATTTCTCCAAGGCAAGGTTTTATGTAACGGTACAATATCAAAGGTAGGAAACTGACTTGGGTACAATACAATGAGCTATGCTACAGACTTACTCAGATTTCACCAGGTTTTGCGTGCACTCACTTGCAGGCATGGGCATGCATCTGTATTTCTGTGCTGTTTTATCACATGTGGGGACCCACAGGACCCAGGATGCTGCCGAGTGGCAGAATCGGCATGAACATGTTTCTGTAAGGCACTGCTGTGGTGGTGCCCCAGTCCCATCCCTAACCTCAGCAATCAGATATTGTTTTTCTCTTTAACTTTGTCATTTTGAGACTTGTTACATAGGTTGAGTCATAGTGCATGTAGGACTGTTTTTCCCCACTCAGTCCTTAGGCCTCGCATCAGTTGCTGTGTGTATTATAGCTGGTGCTTTTTGGTTGGTGAGTAATATTCTATACTCTGTATATTCATCTGATCACTACCTGTTGGAGGACATTGGAGCTGTTTCCAATTTTTGACTATTGCACATAAAACACTTAAACATTCACATGAACTGTTGTGTGTGAAAATATATTTTTACTTCTCTGGGATATATGTCCAAGTGTATGATTGCATGTTTAATGTTTAATTTTATAGGAAACTGCTAAACTGTTTTTCAGAGTGACTGTCTCATGTAATATTCAAAGCAACAACCATTAGCTATGTTTGTCCACAACTTTCCAGCATTTGGTGTGTTGTTGGCATTTTTAGTTTTAGTGATCCCAGTAGGTGAGCTTTGATAGTTCATTGTAGTTTTAATTTGCTTTTTCCTGTGATGTTGGTCATCTTTTCATGTATGTATGGTTATTAGTCTGTCCTCTTTGGAGCTATGTCTGCTCATGCCAGCCACCATTTTCTTTTTTCTTTTTTTTGGTACAGGGAATCAAACTCAGGACTTTGGGCTTGCCTGGCCCTGGTACCCATTTTATAATTGGATTATTATTTATGTATTTATTTATTTAGTCTTTTTGAGACCGGTCTTGCTATGCAGTTCAGGCTGGCCTTGAGCTCACTTTGTAGCCCAGGCTGATCTTGAACTCACAACGATCCTCCTGCCTCAGCCTCCCAAGTGTTGGGATTACAGGTGTGCACCACCATGCCTGGCATTCTAATTGGCTTATATGTGCACCTTCACTGTTGCATCTTGAGTCCTTTTTGTAGTCAAGATATCAGTTCTACTTGAGATATGAAGTGTGCAAATACTTTCTTCCAACTGAAGGTTTTCCTTTCATCATAACAGGATCTTTTTACAAGCAATAGTTTTAAACTTTAATGGAATCTGATTTAATGTAATGATTTTTATTTTATTGATTGTATTTTTGATGTTGTGTCTAAGAATTCTTCCTTAGCCCTAAATCACAAAATTTTTCCTAATTTTTTTCTCTAAAATGTTTGTGGCTTTTGCATTTAAATCTATAACCCATTTGTATAAGGCGTGAGGTTTAGGGTCTCTCTGCCTTTGTCTCTGTCTCTGCTTTGCTTCTGTCTTTTTGTGTCTCTGTCTCTCCCCACTGAATCTAATTGCTCCAGCAGCAGTTGTTGAAAAGATTATCCTCCCTCCATTAAATTGGTTTTGAGTCTTTGTCAGAATCAGCCATGGATGACTGTGCGGGCTTATTTCTGGGTTCTTTTTTCTGCCCTATTGACTCAGGTGTTTATCTCCATCAATACTGCACTATTTAATTAGTGTTGCTCTATACTGTCTTAAATTTGGATACTGTGATTCCTTTAACTTTATTTTTCTTTTTGAAATACTTTTATTATTGCATAACTGGCTTGCCATGTACATTTTACAATAAAATTAGTACTTTTAATTGATGATAAATTTTTATTAGAAAGGAAACGAGATTGCTATGTCCAACTGTACTATCAAAGTCACATTAGAAGAAAAACATAACTACTGCATTTGAAAAATTGTCTGTACACACAGAACGGGAAAACATTTTAGCCAACTGTCCCTCAGACAAAGGATTTATATCTAAAACACACAAAGAATTGAAAAAACCTCAGATTCCCTAAATTCAAACACCCAATCCAAAAATGTGCATCTGAGATGAATACACACTTCTCAGATGAAGAAATACAAATGGTAAATAAATAGAAGAAAAAAAGTTCAACATCATCGGTCATTCCAGAGATACAAATTAAAACAACACTAAAATTCCACCTTACTCCCGAAAGAACAGCTACCATCAAGAAATCAACCAGCAGCAAATCCTGAAGGGGCTGTGGGGAAAAAGGAAACTTCTCCACTGTTGATGGGAGTGTAGACTGGTGCCACCACTTTGGAAATAAGTCTGGAGGTTTCTCAAAAAATTAGGATTAGAGGTCCCATTTAACCCAGCTATTCCCCTTCTGGGTATTTTCCAAGAATTAAAAACACCCTGCGACAGTGATATATGTGCACCCATGTTCATAGCAGCACAATTTGTCACAGCAAAATTTTGGAAACAACCCAAATGTCCATCAACTGAGGAGTGGCTAGAAAATGTGGTATTTTTATACAATGGAATATTGCTCAGATATAAAGAAAGATAAAACATTAGGCTTTTATAGGTAAGTGGATGCAACCAGAGACCATATTTATAAGTGAAATAAATCAGACCTGCGTGTGTAAACATCGTATTGGCTCCCTAGTGTAACAACCTGAAAGAGTAAATAAAGCTGAAAGATACAAGAGATATTGTGAAAGGGAAAGAAATTGCTTAATAGGAAAGAGCAACTAGGAAGGGGTAATGAAGAAAAGAAAGAAGGAAGGGAAATATATATACGTATACATATATATGTATACACAGACACACACACACACACACACACACATAAGATAGCTAGGACAATTGTAGTACTAATTTCTATTGGTTTATTGAAAGGAACAGTTAATGAGTTGTTTGATCGATCGTGCATGTCTGTATCTGGCAATCGAGCAACTACTTTGAAGATAACAATAAGTAATAGAACGACCATGGTAGCTTTCCTGTCATCTTGTTTTGAAAGTCTGTATCTTTTTTTAAGTTTTTGTGTTGTTTTGTCTTTGTCTTTGTTATCTTTTCTTTACAATAAAAAAAATTTGTCTGTGAGTTTAATGAGCTCGTAAACCAGTGGATTGGTGCAGTCTGCTCTCCCTGCACTCAGATCTGGAAGTGGCTATGCCTTTCTCGGGAAGCTCACTCAGTTCTGCCCCTTGCTTAGTGCTGGCTCAGTGGTGGCTGAAGGCCCCACAGCAGCCATCTCTAGGACAGATGACCGCTGATGGGTTGGCCCAGATGTTGGTTTCTTCCTGTGGGCTCCATGTGATCAGATTCTCGCTCAGCAGAGCTGAGTGCTGGAATGAAAGACATTCACTCAGTAGTGGGCAGGTGGAATAGAGGGGAAGTTATGAGGAAGCGGGACCAATAGGGAGCGAGGCCTGCAGAAAGCAGCAGGCTCTGCTGGACAAGCCGGCAGAGTCCTCCGGGTAGGAAATACAAAAGGAGGGTTTGCACGTGTCCTCCGTCCTGGCAGCAGCCTGGGAAGAATTAAGAACTAGGCAACCAGGCCCGGGAGCTGTCCTAGGTTCTGAACCACCGCTCCTCCGGGGGCCTGACATCCACGGTCGAGCTGGCTGTGTCTGCTCCTTTTGCTGCAATGCCCGTACGTCACACAGTGCTCACGTGGTTTAGGGCCCATAGCCACCGTGCAACACAAGACGAGTTCAAGGCTCACAGAACCTGGCGCTAGATAGCGGCACATCGCAGAACCGAAGAGCTGCTTCCCTCTGTTCTGACTTGAGCCAAGACCACTCATAGGTTGTTAACACCTTGCAATTCCTAACGCTTTTTAAACTAAGAGAGATGACCTCAGTTTCAGAGGTTTTCATGCGCAATATTCTCCATGCTGGAAATTAATAACACTGTTCTGTTTTCATTGTGGCTTTTGATAGTAATTTTCCTACCCATGATTTCTTTCCTCAGACTTCTACTATATGGTACAGGTCCAAATTGTCAGCCAACAAATGATTGAGCTGGATT
This sequence comes from Dinomys branickii, assembly GCA_004027595.1. Taxonomy (NCBI): domain Eukaryota; kingdom Metazoa; phylum Chordata; class Mammalia; order Rodentia; family Dinomyidae; genus Dinomys; species Dinomys branickii. The sequence goes on along the minus strand of PVLD010006509.1, from coordinate 26,918 downwards.
TTTTTTTTGCATTATTCTTTGATTTTTGATTTTTTTTACTCCAACTGATTATGAACTTAGTGAGTGAAGAGACTGTACTTTTGTTCTGTTCTTTATCATTTTGTTCCACGAGCCAGAAGGTTTCCAAGTGCAGGACCACAGCCCGTCCTGGGAGCGAGTAAGCCAGGCAGTGAGGAAGGCACAGGAGCATCTAGGCTGCCGGGTGGGGCTCAGTGTTTGTGTCCATGCCTGGAGGAAGCTGATATAACAGGGCAGCATGGGCCCCACTTAGAGGCCACGTCAGAAACTTGGCTGGCAGTCTCTTCCTCGAAAGCTGCTCTGAAAGGGCGATGGCCTGAGCACGTGTTTCCTCACACACATCCTCTCTTCCTTCCTTCCTTCCTGGGCTGGGCTTTGCCCTTGGCCCTCTGTTGCTGGCCTGGCCCAACTGACTGCAGACCTGGCACTCACCTGGGACTTCTCAGTGCCAAAGAGGGAACCTTTGTCCAGTCCTGCATCCGAGTGCTGCCGCGGGGGTCCTACCTGGGTGGGAGACCAGCGTGAAACCTGTGTGGACTGCCCTGCTAACACTGGCAAGCTAGAACATCAGTTGCCACTTGAGCTTAGCTTTTTTTGTTGGCCTCCAATAACTTGCTGGGTGCTGACAATTTTATTGCAACCCTGGCTGAAGATTTTCTTAAAAGAAAGTCCCCAACCAGGCTGGACGCATTAGTGTTGTCAGCATGACCGTTAGCCTCCTTTGGAGTGGAGGTCAACAAATAATTTTCAGCTTTGTTTAAAGCTTCTTTAATGGATTCTATAAAATGCTCTAATTATGAATGATTATCTACCAAAGTGTTTGGCGCTTTTTAGAGCTTTTCTATACCCATTTCGCTCTGTTCACACAGAGTTCAAGTTGTCTGATGTACTTTAGCAAGAGGAGGCATTTCTTTTATTTCCATTTCTTATTTTTTAAATGAAATCCTGCAATTTTGAGCATTTATAAGTTAGGCCAGCACTCTCTCTCTTTCTCTTTCTTTGGTCTGAAGCAGTAAGTTTTTAACTTAATTCTCCATCTGTTTCCATCTTGTCACCTGACAAGAAGCAAATGCTGTTTAAATGACAGAAATCTCCTTCGCAGGAGATAGGCTGTCAGTGCCTTTGGGTATGCACAGGATTCTCATGCACGACATTGTATTTGAGCCCTTGGACACTAGAGAAGCCACTTAGCCCAGGGTCCTCTGCCTTGGCGCTGGTGACATTTGGGGCTGGATCTTCCTCTGTTTCAGGGCTGTCCTATGTGCTGAAGGCCTTTCAGTAAAATCCTTGGCTTCTGCCCATGGAATATACGCTGTACCTCCCCTCACCACTGTGAAAATAATGACTGAACCCAGACATTGTTCAGTGTCTCTGGGGGAGCAAACTTGCCATTGGTTGTGAGCAGTTGACATAAACCAGTGGTTGTGAACCCGAGGGCCACAGGGGGCTGTTTGTATTACTGAAAGCTCAGAGCCATCACTGACACCATTCTTCAGAGGAGGGGGCCAAGGCTCATGTGAACAGAGGGCCTGTCAATGGTCCTATAGCTGGTGTGTTGCAGGGTGAGGGCCTGAAAGCCTCCCAGTTTGCTTGTCCAGTGGCCTGTGGAAGCCTCTAAGCCCAGGCAAGGCCTCAGACTCTCCTCTCTCTTCCACACTGGCATTCTCGTCGTCTTCTTCTTGTAGTTATGCCCTGCCCCGGCATGAATGCTTCTGGTCAGTGTTATCTATCAGAGTCTCTGTACATCATGCTTCTGGATGAGTGTCCCCTGGAAGTCTCTGGAGGGAGGCGCCTCGTGACTGTGCTCTGCAGTGGTCCTGAGAGGTTGCTCCTGCTCTAGTCACAGGCTCCCTGGTTCCTGGGCTGGGGAAGTAAGAAGCTGTGCACTTGGAGGGTGAGGGGATGGACCCACAGCCACCACGGCTCTGAGTCACCAGCATTGCCATTCCCATCTTGTCCTGTTTGGGTTCTAGTCACAAACCAGAGCCACAGTCTCAGCTCATTGACAACTGTCTGTGGTACCAGGAGAGACACCAAGCTGAAAGTGTCCTGAGGCCAGAGTCTTGACCTACCTCATTCCTGGTATTGATATTTGCTGCAATCTCTTGCTATGAGAGTTGATCTGGATGATGTCAACATCAGGGTGAGGGGTAGCAGATGGGGTAAGTGTACTGTGTACGTGTGTATTTGTTTTAAGGGGAAGATCCTTTCGCCTAAGGTTTTACACATTTGGAAAGTGTTGGATTAAAGAAAATATAACCAGAATTCTTTACTGCAGGACTTCTCAGAGCCTTTATCTGGTAAGTGTTTTGTGATTATCCCAGAGGAAGGATGCACCATTTCCCAAGGTGCTTTGACTACGGGACCCCTTCTCTTTTCATGGAGTGTCTCATTCCACTGTTCAAAGAATGTTCTTTGGGAAAGTGTCACCCACAGATGAAAGTGCTTCCTGTTGGCTAGTTCTAAAGCAGCTTTGAAAGTAGGACGCATGAGAGGCCATCAAACCCTCTTTGGGTTGGACGATTCTCAGCGGCTGGATTCTGAGCAAGACCCTGGAAGACAGCAAACATTTCTCCAATGACCGGAGGGTCCCAAAGCCCTGTGGGTGAGTCTCACAGCCCAGGTCAACCTGTGCACATCAGTGAGCACTGGGATGGTGCAGCTGGAAAAGATGGGGCCGGGGGGGGTCCCACGAGGGGACGTGCCTACCCTCACCCTCATCTTCCTCGGAAGCTCGAGAGGAGAGATCAAGGGGAAAGAGTGCAGAGAGAGGAAGGAAAACAGAAGTTTCCATTTGTACCCGATGGTTTTGTTTTTTTATCTGTTTGCAAATGTTCAGTGTAATGGTTTGAAACCTAGCCGTGGAGCTGCTGCCGCCCACACGCAGAGCTGCTGTGCCACTGAGCTCTTGCAGGCAAGCCACCTCGCCAGCGTCGGCCATTACCCCCGAGCCCACACCAGGGCAGGCTGCTCACCACCCCCCGGGGTCCCCCGCCCCCACCGCCCCGCACCCCGACACCCACCGCCCTCCACACACACAGTTCTGCTTTTTTTTTAACTCTCCAGCACTCGGTTTTCTCTAGAGGAGACATAAAAAGAAGGCAGAGATGGGACGAGCAGGGAGAATGCTCCACCCTCATCGGAGCCACCGGCTTTCGGGAGACAGCGGCAGCCCCCCGCTGCCTGTGGAGTGACCACTCAAAGGTGAGAGAGGACTTTGTGATTTCTTTATGCACCTGGAGGTCTGGGATGCAAGGCCAGGTGAAGGGATCTTAATCACTGAGCCTGGTCTGCTGCCTCGGAGTGTTTCTATGAGGCAGCATGATGGCTGTTCCCCTCCAACACACGCGTTGTCTCTGACACAAGCCCCCACTGAGGGCCCCGACAGAGCCTTGACCCCAGGGGCTCCTACTACCCCTTCACCTTCCAGCCCCGCCTCTGAAGCCTGAGGTGTGGACTAAGGTGTGACCCTGCCTTTGGCCTGACATATTGTTTGCCGGCCGTTCCTCCCCGGAGTCAGCCATGACCCACACTCTGGGGGCCATATGGAATGGTTCTCCGTCCAGGGGGCTTTGAGAAACCTGTTTTCCTGGTGGCCCCAAGTCCGGTAATCAGAAACAATCAGACCCAGCTGTCCAGCTAATCTGTATGAAATGGGCTTCGTTCCTTGTAGAAATCAACAAAGTTTAAAATAGAAGGGACTGTAATCGGAAAGGAAGCTGTAGAGTTCTGTGTGTGGTGCCACAGGCAGAGACATCCGCATGGAAAATATGAAGTACAAATTACATGGCTTACCACCACGGGAGCCAGGAAAAGAAATGATTTCCTTGCTTATTAAGCGTGTTTATGGGTCGGAGGGTAGCTGAGTGTGGACATCACTTCCAGAAGGCTGAAATTTCTCAGCAAGAAGGAGAGAAAGGGAAGGGAGAGCAACAAAGATGGAGAGGAGGAGAAAGCAGGACATAATGTGATGTACGTGTGAAAGAGAAGCAGGGAAAAAGGCTCCCAGTGCTGTGCAGTCAGGGCATGAATCAGCTGGCAAAGACCTATTTTTAGTCTCCAAGATCTGCTGTTACATTTTTCCTGGCATTAATTAATGTCACAGGCATGTTTCACACACGCTTCTGAGGGGCCTTAGCGTGTCATTCAAACTGCAGGTGTTGGTCTTCAGCATGGGTGCTCCTCAGCTCTCCAAGGTCTGGTCTCTGACACAAATATGCATCCAGAATGTTCTGTCCTTGTCCTCTCCATGTCTGTCTGTTATTCTCCTGGCTCTAGCCCTTGGCCAAGGTAGAGCTGCAATTGTTTTGCTTTGCTTTTAGAAAAAGAGCGGTTGTTAAAAAAAAAAAAAAAATATATATATATATATATATATATATATATATATTATTGGTCATGGCTTGGAATAAAAACAATTAGAAAGAAAACGAGACCCTCATCTCCGAATAGGCTGATTTTGACAAAGTTGATTTCATAACAATAACTTCTTCCAATATACGTTAGATAGTATCATAGTTTAGCGTGAACTGATTACATGCCTGGGCTGGTTGGAGGTTGGGTGAGATTGTGTGTGAGGCTGTCGTCACTCTGAAGAGCACTGTCAGGGCAGGAGCTACCATAAACATGGCACCTGGCATTCTGTGGTGAGGACAGCGGGTAGTGTCTAGCTAAGTGAGAGGCAGAAGAAGCAGTGAAAGACCAAGAGAGAGCCAACCAGTTGGGACAGCTGCTTTTGTGTATTTATATTGTTCTGGGGTCAATGAAACAATGGGGCTACATTTTGTCCCCTAGTTAGGAGAACTTCTTATACGTCTCTTAGTTTTTCAGACTATATTATCCTAGACTTGGTTTGAGCCAGGGAGGACCCATCACCTAACACCTCCCGTCAAAGCTGGTGTGCGGTTTCATCAGTCTGTGAGTCATTTCAGGTTGGCGTTCCCAAGACAGGCCCTGGTCGAGCTTTTCAGAGCGCGCTGGGAGAGTTCCCACTGTGTCTAGTGATGCACGATTGGAAGTGGAGAAATTCAGAGGGTGCAGAGGAGTTCTGCCAGTCATTTGCCAAGCTGACTTTCAGGTCCTTGAGAAAGACTACCATTCTTGAGTCTCTGAAGTTCTTGGAACAGAGGGCATAGCAGAGAGCACAAGCCAGCAGTGTGCTGACTGTGGGTCTCACACCACGTGGCTCAACTCCAGCATGCACGCTGCTGAGTCAGGGATCCTCAGTCTGTCCGTTTTCCTTCCGGGGACCCATGGTGATTCCCAAGTGCCTTGATCTCTGGGTACCACCTCCTTCCCCAGAGGACCCGTAGCCCAGGAGAGAGGCACAGTTAGGTGCTCTGGGTTGGGAGCAATTGTGTCAATGAGAGGGAGAGCCAGTGAGTGGGTCCCCGTTGATAATGAGGGTCTCTGGCTCTTTCCAAGCTGGTCGTGGATATGCAGGCTGGGTTTCTAGCTTGGCAGACCAGATGGGCAAATGGCTTTCAGGCCTTGTCCTCTGTTCTCCAAGCACAGTGCTAGCAAGTGCTATTAGAAAATCAACAGAAAATTCAGTAGCTTCCTGTGGTGTCCCACACAGAGTCCCCATTTGCTGCTCTGTGATTCCTTCTGGGCATGTAGAGGTCTGATAAGCAGAACTCGGTGAGGGGGTCCTAATCTCTGGGCCCAGTCTCAATGGGAATTAAAGTTCCCGTGGAGGAAGATCTTGCTGGGCCTGGTGCTGACTGAGGAAGGGCCTGTACTTCCTGTCCTTATGTTATCTTTGCTGCTGTCCAGTGTGAAAGGTGCCTTTATCATTACCATGTTACAGAACAAAAATGGAGCCTATATATTTTTTGTATTCTTTGTATTTTATCTTAAAAAATACACAAATGCTGCACTGGACCCACAATATGTCCACAGTCTTACTATGAAATAAGATCTCCCTCTCAAAAGAAAAGTCTTAAGGGAAAATAGTCACTCCTGAGTGGGGCAGGCATTCAATTGAGAGTTTCTGCAACCCGCAGCTATCTGCATAGGCCAGAAGCTCCCATTCTTCCATGTGCTCCCTCAGGGCTGCACTGCATACATCTCAGGCCTGATGTTGGCTCTAGGGAACGGTAGAGCTTGGCTTGAATCTTGTGCTCGAGCTCTGTCCCAACCTGCAGAGGCCTCCAGCACAAGTAAGGAGGGCTGCAAGGCCCAGTTTTTGCACTGCATTCTGGGAAAGGTTCTGTTTGAGCGCTGTGTGGCTGGGCAGGTGCTGGGCAAAGGGCCGCTGGAGCGCTTCCTGCAGCTAGGTCCTCGTGCCAACCTCGGGGCCCGCAGGCCCCCCTGCTGCCGCTCCCCTCTTCCTCTGCGACCTGCCGCGGGCCTCACATCCTGAGAGAAGCCCTAGAAACAGGCTCTGTTGATGAAAACACACACGTGCTTCGCCACAGGAAATGTAGCCTCACGTTTGCAGCGATAACCATCGGGCTCCGCATACAGACCAGAGAGGGACAGAGCTTACATTTTCACTAAATTAGGAAACACGTGCTCCCTCTCTTTCTTCTCTCAGCAATTCTCAGTTTACCTCATTTGTATCCCATTCTAGACTGGGAAGCTGCACATTTAGGAAATGGAGACTGTGTTTCTCTGAGCTTAGGTAACAAGCTGTGAAAAAACAGGATATCAGAAAGAACAGAAGCCAGAGGGCCGTGGGTCATACGTTCTCGCCTCAAAAAGATTGTTGAAGATATATTTATTGTTCTTTTGGAATTAAAATTTAACTAAGCATCCTATATCCTTAATATATTTGCTATACCTGGTAACTAGCATAGGAGACCCACACTATGAGGGTCATCAGGAAATGTCATCAGGAAAAGCGTTGGGGAAAACTTCAGAGTTGATTGCTGATCCTCTGGTGTGTATAAACAGCCCACTATGTGCCCAGAAGTACTTACACTAATGTCATACGTGCGAGGCACCCTCCTTGGGTCTGCCCCACAGAGGTACATTCTCACTTGTTGTCCAAAGGAGAATCTAAGGCCTGGGGAGATTGGCACGAGTCGTTGGAGGGCTCTGCCAACTCCTGGCCTGTCTCCCTGCATAGTACTCGCTGGCAGTGGGTGGGTGAGCACTGTGAGCGCTGGAGGAGCAGTAATAACAGGTTAGCTTGGAAGTGCTCCGTGCAGAGATGGGAAGGGCTGTGGCAACACATGCAAATTATATGCAAATACCCTTGGCCTGCCTGTCAGGCTTACCTACCTGGATGGAAGACCTATGTGCACAACCTCCAACTATCTGTGGGTTTCTAACAGGCTCAAGGGGAGCAAGCTGAGAGCTGCTGGACCTCATCAGGCCCACATTCCTGGTGCACATGGGTTGGGGCGAATGCATGCAATGTGTTTTCTCTGTGTGGATGCAGATCTCAGGAGCTGCTGTGGAGGTGGATGCATGAAGCTGTGGGGCGTGCTGATGTGTGCGTGACCTGCCACCATGATCTGTGTATTCCCAGCAAGCCACATGGCTCCTGTCTCCCAGGATAATCTTCCCTGAGGCTCTGGAGAGAAGGCAGCTGTTTTCTTTCTTTCTTCCTTTTTTTTTTTTTTTTTTAATCTGGGCATCTTCCTGTTGATAGGGTTCATAACAGGAGGAGATCAATTCTAGCTGGGGAGGGGGCCCTGGAGACGTCTATTGAAAAAGTAGCCTTTGAAATCCACCTTACAGTCTTTCAGTATGTCAATCCAGGAAAGAGAAGGAATTCCAGGCTGAAGCAAAGTGTGGAGAGAATCTGTGGGCTGTTCCGTTTGACTAGGAGGTCTATCCTTAACCCATCCATCTATACACCTATCCATCCACCTATCCACTCATCCACCTACCCATCCACCCACCAATCCACTGAAACATCCATCCATCCATCCATCCATCCATCCATCCACGGTCATTTACATAGAACAGGTGAACCCACTAGAAAGGTCTCTGCCCTCGTGGGAACTGCACCTTTAACTAAGTAATGGTATGTCTAATAGTTTAATTTCAATCATGATGGGCTTGTGGGAATCTGAGCTGGTTGGCAAGTGTGTCTGAGAAGTCTTTCCTAAGGTTATGGCCACCAAAGATGTAGCAGGAGGCAACCAAGGATGAAGAAGCCCTGTCAGATGGTGAGGTTTCTATGTGGGGTTGCTGATATGGAGTGCAGTTGAAGGGTCTGAAGGGCCAGAGTGTCTGAGCTGTGGATGACAAGAAGGAAGGCTGAGAAGGGGCTGGGGAGGTAGGCAGAGTCCACACATATGGGACCTTGTGACCCAAAGGACACTGTTTTATCTTAAGAGCAACAGGAATATTGGATGGTTTTAGCCAAAGTTGGGATGCACAGATGTAATTTTATGTAATTTTTTTTTGGTCTTTTTTGAGACAGGGTCTCCCTCTGCAGTTCAGGCTGGTCTTGAGCTCCCTTTGTAGCCCAGGCTGGCCTTGAACTTGCAATGATCCTCCTGCCTCAGCCTCCTGAGTGCTGGAGGATTACAGGTGTGCACCACCATGCCTGGCAATAATTTTATGTTTTTAAAATGCTCCCCCTGGGAGTGGTGGAGAATGATTTTGCATGAGGTCAGGATGAAGGCAGGTAACTGCAGCATATATCTTTGACTAAAATACTACATGACCACCACACCGTGTTCAGCCCAGCACACCTAGGGACTCGCTGCACAGCATCCTGCAGTCTTGCTGCCTGCGCTCAGCACAGTGCTTGGTTTCCACCATCCTAGCTTCAGAGGACACATGTGTTGGCTCCTGGCCCCCAGGCTCTGAGCTCTTCCTGTTTGAGCCAAATCTTGAGGAACTGGACCCAGAGAACAGGAAGAAGTCAATAGATACTAAGCATGCTTAGGAACCACTGCCTGACTTGAGAGGGTCAGGGCTTGAGTTCTCTTTGGCCCTCCTCACCGGGCTGGGTGTAGCCTCACAGAGCAGATCCCTGGGGAGCAGCAGGCTTGGCAGGAGCAGTGCATTGCTCCACTGCGGAGTGAGTGCCAAGGCATACAAGGTGAAGTACTTAATTGTGTTGGACTCTGCCCAGACAGCCTGGATCTCCTTCAGCCAAGACCTGATCGCAAGGCTGGAAGAGCATGTTTAACTGTCCTGAGGGCCTTTAGAACACCCTAAGAAGGGCAAGGTGGGATGGAGAGAGTCAAGCTAAACTCGCAAAGGTTAAGGACAGGGCAGCAGGAGCCTTTGGCCAGTGTGGTCTTGGAGAGGGAGCAACTACCCTACTAATTTGTACCATAATGAAATCTTTCTTTGAAGAAAGTACAAGCATGCTGTACTCTTCCAGTGCAGTGGAGAGGTTTCAGTAACAGCTGCTTACCAACTGACTACTTGGACTTAGGCTAAAGTGCAATGTTTTTGCCCACAACATCACTGCAGTGTCTAGTGAGAGAGACTGATGTGCAAACCAATTATCACACCCTGTCCTTGGGTCTCCAGTGGTGCAGAGTGTGTTGAGCTCTGGGACTTTAGAGGTGCACGTGACCCCCGTTACCTTCCTGGCTGGGTCATACCTTATGGGGGATGGAACGTTTGAGTGGAGGTTGGGTTTTTCCATTTCAGTTCTAGGGAAATATGCATTCAGCAATTGGTGCTCCTCGAGGGGCACACACAGTCATCACAGCACAGATGGGTCAGTCCCTTAGAATGTGTATCTCTCCCAATCAGTACCGGGCTCCATGAGGTCCTGTCTCTGAGCAGTTTTCTGAACATCGCACTCAGCAGCATACAGAAAGCAATCTAGCAACTGAAGATCTTCCCAAGATCCACATCAATACTAACATTTCTTCTTTCTTTATGTATCCACTATTGTCTCTTGCATTGGAACCCCAACTTCTCTCCTCTTTGAACTGCAAAGTCCTCCTGTTCTAATCCGGCGTTGCTCTCAATTGCTGCCCACCTCTGTGCCAAGTCCTATGCTCTTTGGAGCACAGTTTCTCCTTTGGCCTGAGAAGCTCTGTGTCGTTTGTCCACCTGCTTTACCCTCTTAGCACCGTCCTCTTTACTATTACCCTGCAGACCAATTAGCCTTCCTCTGCCATTGTTGACAAGTTGCAAGACCTCCAGATCTTTGTACTCCCTGACCCCTCTACCCAGTTCCCTCTCCCCTCGGATTTCCTGTGGCTGAGGCTTCCTTATTTCCCAGGGTTTGCTAAGGGCTACTCTTGCCGCCCTCTTCCTCATCGTCCACTGTAGCTCCGTTTTTGTTTTGTTTTGTTCTTCTTCCTTTCGTAGCACCTATTGTCCTCTAAACGGCCTCAGTCTTTTACGCACTTTCCTGTTCATGGCTTTCTCTCACACTGAAGTGTCAGCCCAGTGGGAGTAGAGGTTGAACCCATCCTAGTCTCCCCTGACTTGATGGCTTCAATAAAGCCCAGGACAGGTTGGGATGTGGTGAATATTTGTTGAGTGTGTGCATAACAGTTGAATGCAGTTTTCCTGACACCTGGGAGAGATCACATCTTCTTCTCTCACTGTTTTTTTTTTGGGGGGGTGTTAGAATCCACCTGTTTGGCTTTTGTCATTTTCCTCTTCAATTATCTTGATTATGCATCATACAAAAGACAATAGCAGAGTCGAAGACAAAACACTCTCAGAGGCAAGAGGAAGGGAAGGAACAAATTGGACAAAGACAAAACCCTTTCAAATGGACAAGGAAGCAGGCAAGGCCGGGCACATGATGTGTGGATATTTTTGTCTCTGCACACCTGCATGTGCTCAGAAGACACTGACGTGAGCAGGAGCAGCTGGGACTCGGTATTGTGGCTGATGGCAGGGGGTCTTGTTCTTGGCAGAGTTGTGGATCTGTTCCCACTCTGCTTATTAACTGCTGCTCAACTTTCCCTGCCCCATTACCTTTAAAATAAGGGGTGGTAACTTGATTTTAGTTCGGGTGCTAAACCTCACTGGGAAAGATCACCTCAGGAGTCTGGGTAAAGGAAGCTTTGGATACCAGCTCAGTGGGGAGGAGAACCATGGCCATGCCTACCCTGTTGGAAGGAGGGGAGGAGCACTGTACTGTGCCTGACCTTACCTAACTAGATGATCCCCAGAGCACCTTTAGCTCTAATTTGAGGAGTCTTTCATTTTCTGAGAGTGTTAAGAGATGAGCTGGAAACTCCAGGCTAAGGGGGAATCTTCACTTCAACCCCAGCATCCGGCCTTGAGAGAAGTGATTGGAAGCCCCTCCTGGAGGATCCACAATGAGGGTGGGCCTAGAGGATGCATGGATGAGATTCAGCCTTTTCCTAGTGCTCAAGTGAAGATTGAATGCCTAGCACTGAAAAGGAAGTCCTGTACAAATACAAATCTGTACATGTTTAATGTGCGCTCCTGTGTGCTTTGAGGGATAAGTACACACGCCTGAAACCAATCCCACCACCAGGGCTACCGTCATGTCCATCACTTCCCAAAGTTTCCTCTGGCCTCCTTTGTAATTATCACTATCTGTGGAAAGAAAACTTAACACAGGATCTATCTTTTGGAAAATTTTACGTGCCCACTGTACCATTGTTAGATACAGGCATTGTGTTATATCATAGATCTCCAGAACTTATTCATCCCACATACCTGAAACTGTACCCTTTTTTTTTTTAATTTTAAAAGTAAAAGGACAGGGCTGGGGATATAGCTTAGTGGAATAAGTGCTTGCCTGGCAAGCACAAGGTCCTGAGTTCAATCCCCAGTACTGCAAAAGAAAAAAAAAGAAAAAAAAAAAAGTAAAAGGACAAAAACACTAACAAACATACACGCAGTAGGACAAGAACAGTACAAAAACCTAACTACAGATAAGGTGGAAGGGGATCAACAATGGTTGTTGTATTACATGTTGGTAGCTTCAAAGTTGAAACTGTACCCTTTGACCATCGCCTTCCCAATTCCTGCTTCCTCCAGCTCCTAGTAATTGCCATCCTGCTGTCTGCATTGATGAATTAGATTCTGTTAGATTCCATAGACCAGTGAGATCAGACAAGTCCTGCGCTTCTGGGCCTGGTGGACTTCACTCAGCGTGATGCCACCCCAGGTCCATCTATGTGGTTGCAAAGTCTAGATCTCCTGTTTCTAAACATTGACTAAATACTTCAACAAAAGGGTCTTTAAAAAAGAAGGAGGAAATAAAAATAAAAACAAACCTTGCCAAAGTGGGGCTGCGATCTTTATGCTCAAGGGCAGAGCTGATCTGAGGTCACTCTAACTCTTCCCTCTGGATGTGGATGGGATCTTGAACCCCGGCTTCAGAGCCAAAGTGGGTGGCTTAAAACTTGAGCTCTGCCACCTTCCAAGAAAGATTTGAGGTGACTTACAGCAAGGACATACCCACAGGATAGGCAGTCAGAAATAAAGCCAGAATGAGAACTCAGGGGCCGTGGAGAGGAAGAGCAAACCAAAGCCTGGGAAGGGTCAGGGTCTCCCAATCCCGCATCTGGATTTGAAGAACAGTCATCTTTGGTTTCACAAGGACAAAAGTATCCTTGGCTTGGGGAAGCAGCTGGCAGAGGCTGATATACACATCTGTATTTTAATCTGTTATTGAGATGTTTAAACATATTGTTTGGTAAATACAACCAACAGATGCTGGTTTTTGGGATCCCCAAGCGAGAGGTGTGGCAAGTCTTAGGCTGCCTTGTTCCCTGTCTGCAGTGGCGAACCTCTCCCTTTAAAAAGAATTAAGAAAACAAACTCCTCACATAGGAAACTTCAGGAGAGAAACTGGGGAGGCAGCATTTGTAGCTGAAATAGAAGGCTTTCCCCTTCTGGTCTAAAAAAATTAACATACAAAGAGTGGGTGATGCCAACAAAACCACTTCAGGTGCTGAAAATGATTTCATTTTTACACTCCGTGATTACAAGTCTGATAGCCAAGAGCTCATGGCTTCCTAAATAGGGACACAAGCCTTGGAAAGAGAACTCTGCCTTTCCTCCGCTTTTCTGATGTCAGTCAGGCCCTTTCATTACATATGACACTGTACGTGTGCAGCCTGAGGCGAAGGTCTGGGGAAGTGAACGGGCAGAGGGCAATTACTAGTGAGAGAACATTGTTGCAACGGGTGTGGAGAGGCGCTCTACCTTCCCCCAAGGGCTGTGAGCGCAGCCTTGTGTGAGAGGCAGCTGGCTGGCTGGAGCCAGCGACATCAATGTAATGGCAATGGTTCCAGAAAGGGTCCAGGGAACATTTATTTCCCAAACAGCCTTCGGTGCCCGGGGGGAGGGGGGAGGCAGCAGGTCAGGGGAGGTGAGCAAAGAGCACTTCGGGAGAAACTGTCTTGTGGGCCAGAAGGGCACTGTTTTGGCGCATTCTGTGCCCATGGAGTCACTGGAAATGGTGACAAGAATCATCCATTTTTCCTCTTCCTCACTTGATCAGCCCTGAGGGAGTCTGAGCCAGAGAAACCAACCACCCCACCCGCAGCCCACCCGCTTGCTCAGTGTATCAGAAAATTGAGGCAGGCAGTTTGGCCAGATATTTCTCTGAGACTGATATGCAAAGCCCTGGGGCTGTTATGTGTGTGTGACTTTTCACCTTCCTTAACTTTAGCGAGGGCTTTCTTTTTCTTTCAGAAAGCTTTTTATTTTAGAATAACTTTATCAGTAAGCTGCAAAGTTGCACAGGAGTTCTAACATCCTTTTTACCCAGTGACCCTCCAGGGCATCCACTGTGTCTGAGAAACGCACATGGTGCAACCCTGAGGGCTGGAGCCCTGGAGTTCCGACTGTGTGTTCCTCCAGTCTTCCACACACAAGGATGCTCACCTTCTGTTCTTGGATCCAAGCCACAGCTGGTAGTACCTTCTCATACAGCTTCTTCAAAGAAGTCCAATAGTATTGTTACTTTAATGTATATTACAAAAAGTATACTATTATCACATCAACTAGTAATATAACTTGGGGCAAATTAAATGATAAAAAGAAGTCAGTTTGAAAAAATGTATCAACAATATGAATATAAATAAAGATGGCATACAATTTGGTCACGAGAAATAGTGCAGCCCTTCCTTCCTTCCTTCCTTCCTTCCTTCCTTCCTTCCTTCCTTCCTTCCTTCCTTCCTTCCTTCTCAGAGCCACAGGGAGGTTGACGCTTGCTTATTATCACAAGCAAGTTAGTAGCAAATTCCTGCCCTGGGGATTTGCAGCTGAGGGCCCATTCTATGCTTCATAGAGCTGGGAGGAAGGAAGGAAAGAAGGAAGGAAGGAGGTGGAGAGGAGAGAAATTCTCAGTAGAAATAAAGTTTCCATTTCAATTATTCAGCTGATCCTTGACCCCCATTACCAAGGATAATCAAAAACTGGCTGGATGCATCATGCTTTAAATAAAAACATCATTTAAGTGGCCCTGAGGACATGCAGACAGATAATTGAGTGGGGCGCTTGTCCAATTACATGTCAGGTAAGGAGGCACTTTTCTATAAGCTTACAAATGAGAGCAGCTCACAGTCACACACATCTGTGCAGTGTTTCTTTATGAAGGAGCTCAACAAATACAACCTCATTTTTCATCACATGAGGCTGGTAATTAGGAATCTCTTTCGACAGTGGAGAGAGCCATGTAAAGGCCATTAAGGAGAACCAGATTTCCAGAGCAGACTGGCTCAAAGTGAAGCCAGAGCACGCACGTCCCCAAAGCGGGGCATTGTGGGGCCCCAGGCTGGGGGCAGACAGGAGTGATTGCACTTGTTTTTGATGGTAGACCCTGGTTTGGAGCCTTTGGAGTCTTCCACGTTGGGCAAGTCAGCTGTTGTGTGAGCTTGTTGGTCTTTCCAAGACCCGTTGTGAAGAGAAGACTTCGGTGCACTTTGTTGGCCAGCACATGTTAGCTATGAACTGAGTTTGTGCATGGCAGGAACGCTGGGCTCTGAATGTGAAGGCACGCCTATGCAAGGAGTGGTGATGGGACAGTCACCAAAGCACTGCTGATGACACAAGGGATAGATGGATGAGAGAAGGAGGATGGACTAGGGAAGAGACGAACAGAAGCAGAGATGCTGCTGAGTGTCCCTCTTGGGAGAGTCTCCAGAGGAGAAGAAATGACCGTCAGTCATGACTAGACTTGGGGGAATCGGTTCTTCTTAAATTGTGTCCATAATATCTATAAGGACATTGAAACAAATAAACAAACAAAAGCAAACCAACAAGAATATCCATTCACCCCATTCATTATTTTAACATATTTTTGGGGGGCCATGAGTTCAGTCCTTAGAAGAGGGTCATGGAGTTAAAGAGATAAATGTAGGCAGCTGGAGGTGGCCACAGGACTGTGTCTGTAGCCACGAATGACTTGACTTCCTGAGGCCTCTGCTTGCAGTGTGCCTGTGCCAGTCCCCAGGCCTCTGCTCTCCTCAGACCCATAGCCTGGGTGGACCAGGTGGCTGAGCTGTGGGGGCTCTGCTTGTGGCTTCCTGTCCCAGGTGGGCCGGGAATGTCCTTGGGACTGAATCCCAAATTCTCCCAAAGGCAAGGGAACGTTCGACTCCTCCCGCCTCAGCTCCTGTAGGACGTTTACGTCCAGTCACCCAAGGCCAGCGTGGCATCGCCCTTGGGCATATTATTTGCTCTACCTGTATCTCCCTTGGGCAGTGGGTATCTGATGTCCTTGCATGGTTTGTGGTTACATGTGATAGTTCTGTCTTAAAGAACAGTATACAGACAGCAGTTTGCTAAAGGTACCTGCTCTTGGCTAGGAATTGATTTATCTTTTTGTTCATTTCCTTAGGGAAAAAAGGCCTGAGAAAGCAAGATAAATCCTTGAAAACAGTTTTCTTTTTCTGTGGTGACTGTTACCACATGCTCACTGGTTATCTGTTGCATGCTGGAGAGAATCAAACTCTACTGTGGTGCTTAGAAAGATCAGGTGTGGAGTGACTTATTCCTTTAATATTGCGATATAGCACATGTACCGTAGGATTCTGCCTGTTAAAGTTTGTAGTTCAATAGATTTGATACCAGCCACCTTGATGATCTATCACAAAACATTTTCAAGACCCCCCCAAAAGAAACTTGGTCCCGTCACTGGACACTTCCCCCCTGCCTCTTTCTCCCTGCTCCCACTCTTAAGCTCCTTTCTGTCACTATAGATTTACTTACTGTGGACGTTTCGTAAAAATGGAATCCTACAAGGTATGACATGTGTGTCTGGCATCTGTCATTTATTGTTTTTCAAGGTTCACCAACACTGATGGAGAATCAGAACCCTAGCCCCAATACAAGCCTGCCATAAAGAAAGACTACTTTTGTTTAGCTCTTAATCAGTGAATATTTTTGCTTTTAATCCAATCAACTCCAAAGGCTTTCATTTTGTTCTTATAAAATTGCTTTGTATAAGAAATCTTTCCAAGAAAGGGAAGAAATGCAAGTCTCTTTAAGATCTAGAAAGAGATTTTTTTGTGGAAGAAATCCTTGGGTAAGTCTAGGGGCTCAGTGGTTCTGTTGCCTGCAAGAGTGGTTATTGTTTAGGAGACCCTGATTATCCCTTGCTGTTCTCGTTTCTTTTTTTCATAATTTATGTGCTCAGAGCTTTGGGGACATGGCCTCACTGTAGGGGAAGGTCTCATCTCTTTAGCATGAGATTTCAAGTGCTCTGTTGGCTGGAGCCAGTTCATACTTCAGGGAACAGAAGAGTCCATATGGGTCTTGAAACTTCTGCTGTGATTTTGGGCTTCCCCAGCATTCATCTTGCTGCTGTTTCTGCTCACAAAACTCTTACAGTCCTACAATCCCAGCTCCACTTCGTCCTCAGGGGACTTTCCCTAACCCTTTCCCTTTGGGTTCCCACAATGCTTTGTGTGCAGATCAGTCATGGTCCAGGTGGTGCTTACAATACTCAGCACGGGGAAAGAAGCAGGTGCCAATAAATCAGAGTGAACACTGGGGTCAGAGATGGGTCGGTGTCCCCAGCTGTTGGGTTGCAGGGGAGCTGTCAGGGGCCACCGTGCTGCCTGTGCAGCTGACCAGAGGCCATTTTCATGGAACTGCTTCACTGCAGCTGGCTCTGAGCCTGTCTTTTACCTGTTCTTCGCGGCGCACTCCCTGTGTCCTCTTGTTCCCATGGAGGTTTGTGTGGACCAGGTAAGCCGATGCACTGATGCTGGGACACATGGGACTGAAGCCACGTGAGGTGGCATAATTTGGTTCCACCAAAGCCCAGCTCATCCTGGTAGGTGAAATTGCCCCTAAAACCCAGTCTAGCCAGACATGAGGCTGAAATCCATAGTCAGCTGGATATTATTAGTCTCAAAATGGAGCAAAGAAGCACCCTTCTCTCCAGTGGAAAAACAACACATTTCAAAATGATGGGAAATCAACTTAAAGTGGTTTATGTTCTACTACTCCCTGTGCAGCCAGTTTTGCATGGGGGCTGCCCTGTCCCCTGTCCCAGGGTATTGCTTTCTCCTGGTTTTATCCCCGTCATGGACCCATTGTGCCTCTCAGCCCCAAATGTTTGGAGTAATGATGTTTTTTTTTTTTTTTTTTTTTTTTTTTTTGTGGTACCGGGGATCGAACTCAGGACCTTGCACTTGCCAGGCAAGCACTTATTCAACTGAGCTATATCCCCAGCCCTGGAGTAATGATGTTTTTAAAAGAGATCTGAAGCACAGCCACTTCATTTACACCTGTTTTTTGACTTTCTGGGGGCAGAGAGAACAGGGCTGAGACTGGAGCAGAATAAGATGGTACCCTGGTGGGGGCACCATTGAAGGATGGTCAAAAACTCATTGAGATCGTATTCCGGAGCAATGTTTTAAAAATAAAAAGTAACACCAACAAATCCAAATGAAACAAAATATCAAGATGCAAAATAAAGATGGCATCTAGCGACCTTGGCTTGTGCCCAGCCCTTGCTGCGGTCGTTTGCAGGAGACATGCTCATTCTGGGCCTCAGGCACCTGCAGAGTCGTGTGCAGAGTCGCGGTGGAGATTCTGCAAATGCCTGCACCAGCCGTGGCTTAGGAAAGTGTTGCCCAGCCCTGGCTCTTTCTCACCTGCCTAGGCTCTGCTCTCAGGTGATATTTCTGCACACCTACATTTCTGAGCAGCAGCCTCTGTTTATGAGTTGTTAGATCAACAGTCACAGTAACTAAAGACTTGAGCTGTGGCTGTACTTTTTTTTTTTTTTTTTTTTTTTGGTTTCTGCTTCTATCTCTTCCTGTTTTCTGAGGGTAGCTACTGTCACATTCAGTAATATATAGAAAATAATTTACTTCCCTTTTCTGAGCCAGACCAAGTTTCATCTTTGCTTGAGTCACCTCCAGGTTTCTCAAAATGGTGCTTTTCTCAGTTAAACACGGAGTTGACTCAAAGGCCAAGCACTGGGAGGACCTCCACTTTTATTTCATTTCCTGAAGCACAAGGAACATCTTTCTGTGTTCTGCAATGCCGCCTGCAGAGCAGCAACTGGTGGAGGACACCAGGGTGCCGTCTTGGTGCGGAGTGTTGGGGGGGAGCCCGAGCTCAGCTGTCCTCTGCTGGGCCAGCCCGGTAGTCCTTTTCGGGTCTGTGGATGTCGTCTCAAGACCAGGCTGGGCCACTGGGGTTTGAAGCAGAGTATCTCCGGCTGAAAATGCTCCGCTCTTCATAGAGGTATGTAAATTCTCCACGACATCGGCACGTAGGAGATGCCAGGTTTTTTTTTTAACCAACAAACTTCTCTACCCTGTGTTCTTAATGATATATTTGTCTTCAGCACACAGTTAAAAAGAAAAACTGCATAAAACTGGGTCTGACCCAGATCAGTAATTCCCTTGTGTGCTCACCACCACTGTTGCATTTGTCAAAATATTTACTGCAATTCATAATGGCTGTCAGAAACTAGGCCCACAATCCATGTTCTACCAAATGTAAAAACATTTAGATGGAAATTTAGAGCTTTACAAACTGGTTTTTTCTTTTTTCCCAGTGTTGGATCTAATTAAACTGAAGGTGTGAATTGGTTAGAAACATACATTATATTTGCCCAAGAGTTTTAAGTACATACACACACACACACACACACACACACACACACAGTATAATCTAAGTATCATGGTTTTCAGTAGAAATAGCATTTATAGCAGTTCTACTGATCAACCACCCAAGAGTAGCATTTTTCAGCGAAATTTACAGGGGCCAATGAACCCTGTATTTATATACATATTTGGCTTCCCAGTCTCCAAAATAGCTAAGGGCTAGAGGAAATCTCAGATAAGCCATGGAAGCCAAGTTCTGAGAGGTAGCACGCTTCTCCTTTCCCGTAGCAAATCTTTCTATAAGAGTGCAACCAGAGATGTTATCTGCTGAAATGCAGTGAGGGACAGGATGCGACTTTAAAGAATGGTATCATTAGCCAACAGGGAAAAGCAGAATAAATTATGTCAGGACCAGTTTAAAATACTGTGCCTTTTAACCATTTTAACTTTATTACACCCACCAGGAGCCCGTATTTAGGGTGTCAGGTTCATCTTAATCAGAGTGAACCTTTAGGTTCTGTGGCAATTCTGGGTTCTGCAGAGAGACTCCCAGAAGCTAGGGCATGGCATGAAGATTTGTTTCCTTAGTGATGCTCAGCTGGGAAACGAGGGAGGGTCAGTCCTGAAGGAGGAGCTCCATGTGAGCAGGGTTACCCAAACCCTAAATGACCACAGAGCAGCGGCCTAGGGAAATGAACTCACGGCCAGGGGCCAGAGGTGACCAGCCAGAGAGACCTGGCAGTGGACATAGACACAATGTGCATAGAGAACCAAGACTAAAAAAGCACGTGCGAGACCTCTGTGGTGCGGTGTGGGGAAACACACATGGGGATTCTTCCCTGTGTAGACAGTCAGGGCTGCTATGTCATCAAACCCTCTGAACAGAGGAACAAGCCCAATTGCAAGATAAGAAGTGGCAGGGGGAGTTGAAGTGACTTGTTCAGGGTCACAGGGTTTTGTAGGCAGCCAAAGTACAAAGACAGGTCTTGTCTCTGAGGTCTGGGGATCTGCTACCCATGGTGACCTTGGAAGCAGGGGCAGCAGAGGGCCAGGCTATGCCGGGAAGTTGCCCTGGGTGGTTTCTGCAGTGTTGGCTTGAGCACAGGTGGGAAAGCTCCCCTTGGCTGTGGCTGGCCACCAAGTGTGATATCCTCATGGCTCTCCATGGTTTTCCTTGTCATTTCTGTGGGATTGCCCAAGTTCACAGCCACAGCAAAGCTTTCCTATGGATGTTAGCAGTGCAGAGTCCCTTAAAATGGAAGGGCACATAAGGAAGGAACAAAGAGTTGACAGAAATAAGATTATGTGGAGGGCAACAGTCTCTGCACCAGTAAGCAGGTGGGCTCGTGGCTCTGAGTGTTATGGGCACACTACAGATGCAACAATACCTAGCAGGAACTCCCATGAGCAATGTCATTTCAGTTCATTCTCTGTGTTTATTTGTACCCTAATAAGTCAGGCTCTTTGTTTTGAGATAATTGTAGACTCATGTACAGTTGTAAGAAATAATACAGAGAATACCCATGTGCCTTTCTCCAGCTTTCCTCCATGGGGACATCTTGCCAGTCACAGCTGGACACTGGCAGTGACAGAGACAAGAGAGAGAACATTTGTGTCACCTCGAGGATGCTCATGCCCAAGGTGATGCCTGCCTTCTCTCTTCTTCTGTGCCTTCCCCCTCAGTCCCAGCCACTGCAGATCTAGTCTCCAGTTTTAAATCTTGTCATTTCAAGAGGGTTGTAAAAAAAGGAATCATTCAGTACCTGTGCTTTGGGAATTAGTGCTCATTCAGCATATTTCTTTGGAGATTCATCTGAATCTCTGTGTTCTCTGTCAATAGTTTGTTGCTTTCTACTGCTGAGAAGTAGCCTAAGATATGAGTGTACCCCAGTTGTTTTAGACATTCATCTGATGAAGAACATTTGGGATGATTCTCATTTTTTGGCTACTGCAGATAAAGCTGTTGTGAATATTCATGCACAAGTATTTTGCATGAACATGTTTTCTTTTTTCCGGGGTAAATGCTCAAGAGCACCCCTCCTAGGTTGAATGGCAGTTGCATGGTTAACCTTTTTTGGTTAGTACTAGAAATTAAACCCAGGCCTTCACACTGAGCTACAACGCAACGCAGCCCTCTCTTATTTTTTTATTTTGAAACAGGGTCTCACCAACTCACTAAGTTGCCCACATTGGGTTTGAACTTGCAATCTTCCTGCCTCAGCCTCCCAGAGTGCTGGGATTGTAGCTGTGCACCACCACACCTGGCATCATGCTTAACTTTTTAAAAGCCACCACCACACTCTTTCCTGGAGTGGCTGGATCATTTCATTTTGTGTCAGCAATGTGTCCCATTTTACCACGTCCTCACTGATGGGTGATGTTTCACTATTTTTTATTTCTTCCATGATAGGTAGGAGGGTGGGGTCATATCATTGTGGTTCTACTTTGCATTTCCTTGGTAGCTAGAGATGTGGAACAGCTTTTCATGGGCTGTTTTCCTTCAGCATGGCTTTTGCAGTGATATATCTCTTCTATAATTTGCTTATTTCCTAACTGGATTGTTGAGGATTTTTTGTTTGTTTGTTTTGTTTTTACTGTTCTGTTTTTGTAGTTCTTGTTAAGTCTCTTTTGCCCAAGCTGGACTTGATCTTTTGATCCTCCTGGCTCACACACGTTTACACATACACACACACACACACACACACACATACACACACACACATACCCACAACTGACAGTGTTTTAGTAGTAGTGCTATTTGATTCTACTGATCTATGTGTCTGTGCCTCTGACAGCACACTCTTGGTTACTACAGCTGTATAATGCATGTGCAAATCAGGTGGAGTCTTTCTGCTTTATCTTTCTTCTGAATTGTTTAAATTATTCTAAAGCATTTTCTATATAAACTTTAGACTTTAGAAAATCTTATTAGGATTTGGACAGGAATTGCCCTAAGTCTGTATATCATTTTGGGAAAAATTGAGATTTTTACCATGTCCAGCGGTCCAATCTATGAACACAGTGTATCTTGTCATCACTGACACAGACTTTGGATTCTTTCCCTTGGGTTTTATAGATTTCAGTCTAAGACCTATGCATATTTTGTTAGATTTATACATGATTATTTTAATTTTGTGTGCATATATAAGTGGCACTGTATTTTAAATTTTAGTTTTCAATTATTTGCTTGCATATTGAAATAAAATTGATTCTCATGTGTTGAACTTGTGTCCTATTGAACTCACTTCTTGGTTCTAGAAGGTATTTTAAAAAATAGATTCCTTAGGATTTTCTGTATGGACAATCACGTTATCTTCAAATAAGCAGAATTTTATTTCTTGGCCTCTGTGTCTCTTTCCTATCCCTATACTTTATATTTCTTTCTCACTTTACTGTGCTGGATAGAGTGCCCGTCATCTTTTGATAAGAGCAATAAGAACAGACATCCTAAAGTACCCTCTCCAAGAAAAAGTGTTTAGTTTTTTACCACCGAGTATGATGCCAGGGTTGTTATTTTGTAGGTATAAGATTTCTCTCTATTTCTATTCTTTTCTGAAAGATTTTTTTCATGAATAGGTGTTGAATTTTGTCAGAAGCCTTTTCGCCATCAATTGGTATGTAACTGTGATTTTTTCCTCTTTACTGTGTTAATGCAGTAGATTACAATGAACCCACTCTTGCAGCTCTTGGTCATGCTCTGTGATTCTTTTTTTTTTTTTTTTTTTTTTTTGCGGTATTGGGGATCGAACTCAGGACCCTGCACTTGCTAGGCAAGTGCTTATTCCACTGAGCTATATCCCCAGCCCCTGCTCTGTGATTCTTTTCATGCCGTAGAACTCTATCGCTAATATTTTGCAAAAGGTTCTACATCTCTATTCATGAGGGATATCGATCAGTAGTTGCCTTTTTTTCATACTGAAGTGTGTCATTGTAATACCTATGTTCGTAAAATTAATTGAAAAGTGTGCCCTCCTTTTTTATGGAAAAAGGTATAGAGAAGGGGTGTTAATTTTTCTTTAAAAGTTAGATAGAATTCTCCACACCAGGGCCTGGAGATTTCTTAGGTGGGAGTTTTAACATCACAAATACAATCTGAAAGTAGCTAGAATTCCAGTCATTCATATTATCTATTTCCGATTAGGTGGATTGAGGTAGTTTGTGCCTTTTGAGGAATGAGTCCATTTCATCCAAGTGATCAAATGTGTGGGAGTGTAGTCATTGTCTTATGAGCTTTGCATGTCTGCAGGCTCCTTAGTGATAACCACTGGTTCATTCTTGTTATTGACAGGTTGTGTCTTTTCTAATTTTTTTTGTCAGTCTTTGAAGAGATTCTAAATCAATTTTATAGTGTTGTCTAAGAAAAAATTTTCTCTTTCATTGATTTTTCTCTACTATTTCTGTTTCTATTTGATTGACTTTCCTCATTTATTATTTCCTTCCTTCTGCTTGCTTTGAGTTTGTTATGCTTTTACCAGGTTGAGGTAAGAGTTTAGGGGTTTGACTTGAAACTCTTCCTTTTCTAATGTAAGCACTTTGGGCTATAAATTTCCCTCTCTGCACTAAGTTGTGTTTCACAAATTTTAAGATGCTGCATTTTCATTTTCATTCAGTGTATTTTTTATTACTGTGGAGACTTCCTCTTTGACCCATGGATTATTTAGAAGTGTACACCTTAGCTTTCAAATAGTTGGAGTTTTCCTGTTCTCTTTCTGCTACTGATTTCTACTTTGATGCCTTTGGGATCTGAGAATACATTCTTTCTGATTTTAAGTCTTTAAACTTGTTCAGTTTCCTTTAAGGGCTGAGATAAGTTCTAGCTAGCTTTCTGAATCCAATCAGGAAGTAGGAACTACACAGTGCATTACATGAGAGAGGTTTAATCTAAGAAGGAGCACTTATATTTTTTAGTGACCCTGAAACTGAAGGAGACTCCTTATGGTACCCTCGGACTGAGACGGTTCTCAAGGGAGGGCAAGCATAGAAAGAGATCAGACCCCACTGTGAGAGAGGAGATTTGGCTACTCTGGTTTAACTAGAATGGAGCTTGGGTGACACTGCTGGGCAAACAATAGACATTTTTCCAGCGTGCAGACTGGAGACAGGCTGGCTATAACTGCAGACTTAGGTGTGCACTGGAAACCCAGGTACCAGGCCAATTAGGTTTTCAGGTTTCACATGTTGCCTGGTTGGAAAGTAAGGCTCTTTGGGGTGAACAGTCCAGCCATAGGTGCAGGCTGGTGGGACTGCAGGTGGTGTAGCAGCTCCCTGTGAACCTTCTGGGCTGCAGAAGGCTGGCTGAAGTTGGAGTAGCAACTTGAGTTCCATGCTATGGGGCTGCAGAGAGCTTATAGTCAGGCTGAGGTTGCAAGGATGTCAAGAGGCCTGTGGCTGGAGCCCTGGTCAGAAACCTTTCCTTGGTCCTTGCTGGGAAGTTCAGGAAGGCTCTTCCTATAGTGATGAAGATGCTTTCCCTCCAGCATCCTCTGTTGAAAAACTTACTTTGCACTCTCTTTAAGGAGAAAAAGTGGATGGAGTTTGCATTGCATTTTATACAGCATATATCGAAGTGTTCATGGGGGAACTGAAAAGCAACACACTTGTAACTGACACCATCCACTCCTTTTCATACTTAGCAGCATATGCACACTGCTACACACATTTGAACTCTTTTATAACCACAAAGCAGCTCTGTGTTTGTCCCTCACAAAATGCAACTATCCTTCTCATAAGTGAAGACCTTCTCTCTTGTCCTCAAGATGAGAAGCGGAATAAGTGTATCTCTGAGGACTCTAGTAATTGCTCTTAAAATTCAGTCAAGGCCTCACTGAATATTCTGTTCCCTAAAGACTAAGTTGCAAAGTTAAGCTCCAATAAATCAGGCGTAAAACTTAAATATAGGAAGTAGGAGAAAGAAGCGGAGACTAGTTTAGACAACAAACCCATCCATATACCGTGCCTAAAGAACATGTACAAAGCCACCCTTCTGGCTTTAGCCATTGTGTCCTGGCCCTGAGGTTGGAGCTCACATCTGGGGCTTTCTTCTTCACATCATTCCGTATTTTCTTGCCCCAAGGCAGAAACTCAGCTTCCTTGGCTTTTTTACCTTTTGGTGTACCTAGAAACTCCTGAAAAGCTTGAATATGTACTTTCCTCCCACATTACAGTCACTCTAGTGTGAAGCCACAGGTTCCACTAGGGAGGATTAGAAGGGGGGTTACAGTGTGTCTTCGTGGCCTGAATACAGGCTCCTCTTTCAGAGGGAACTGGGTTTCCCTGCACCCTAGCACTTGCGTTTGTGTCTTCCTTCTGAAGACGAGGCAACTCAAGTCAACTTACTTGGTCCTGCATTTGGGTTTTTTTATTTTTTAAGGAATAGATAAAATGAGTAAGCTAACTGCCCATTTCACTCCTAGAGACTTCATGGCCCATCACCTACTGCTAAAGACCTCCACAAGCCAAGGCAAGTCCAAATGACCCTAGTGTCCTTGTGTTTGACATGCCACCTGCTTTCACAATTAAGTGATGCCACATGGCTCTTGGCTATTCTGCGAGCCCACGACCACCTCAAAATGAGGACACCAGCCACTTTTGATGTTGGTGTCCCCTGAGGTCCCTCTGGGCCTGAGAAAAGAGCAACCACAGAGGTTTTTTGGGAAGAGGTGCAGGTCATCTACAGACTTCTCAGAGCCCTTTTGAAGAGGGTGCTTCTGGGTAGCAGGAGTTGTTGGGGGTGAGGGTGAAGGTTGCTGGTGACACCTCAGCCCAGGATTCCCAGTGACCTAGGACTTTGGATTCCTTCCTCTGCGTCATGTCAGAGGAGCCCCACATTCCAGTCTCATTAAATGTAGGCCACCATCATGTCCAAATTTTCCCGTCAACCAGCCTAAGAAACCACTAAAGCCATATATCAGTGCACAATAGTGCCTCCAATCAAGAGTCTGTGGCACAGGCACCCACACTATGTGTGACAGTTAACTGACTATGTCTGCTTGAGTAAGTGACACCCAACTAAATTGGATCAGTGTAGTTCTGGGTGTGGAAGACTCCCCCCTGCCCCCCTGTGGCTTGTCACTTGAGTGGTATAAAAGGGGAATGAAGAAGGAAGGCTGCTTCTGCTTTTTCTTCGGTGCTCAAGTCTTCACCTTCACCTTGGATATCGCCTCCTGGCTTCCAGTGCAGACCCTTTAGGCTTCTATCACAGATCCTTTGGCCTCCTGATTCAGACTCGTGTGGGACACTGCAGTGAGCTCCAGGCCTCCTGCTGGATCCTTTGGATCTCCAGCACACAGCCAGCCCTTCTGTACTCTTCCGCACCCAACTGTGGGAAGGCACTGTAAGCCAATCCTGTAAACTCATATATATTTGTGTATCTTGCCTTAAATCTGTTTCTCTAGTAAGCACTCACTGATACACCGTGACTTTGGCCAAAGGGCTGATGTTTTCTGTCCTCCTTGGCAGAAATCCTCAGAATCTGCTTCTGCACATTCACCAGGTTCCTGCTGGTGTGTGCTAGCAAAGGCCTCCAGCTCCTCGGTGTGTAAGCTACTTTTGGGTATGCTGAGTGCTTACTGTTGGGTCATTCTGAGATTGGACTCCGGTTATGGGGCTCATGGAAAGAGGAGCTGCTAGTGATGTGTTCTGAGAAGGAGCAACGTCCTTTTTAAAGTTAGCTACCTGAAGTATGGCATCACAGGAGAGACAGGATTCTCAAGTGAGAAAGGCTACTCTCTTTGGACCTCTCTTTTTTTTAAAATTTTTTTAAAAAAAATAAAAGTACAAAAACATATTAACAAACAGACACCAATTAGCATAAAAAATAGTACAATCACAACTGATCTATAGACAAGGTGACACGGTCTCAACAGTGGTTATTGCTTTATCCATTGATGTCTTCGAAGTGTAAATATATGAACCCATATACAGACATGCAAAATTGGTCAGACCATTAATCCTCTCAAC